>CAUYLG010060462.1:0-45184 GCA_963573385.1 Cacajao melanocephalus
ATAAGAAATCAGCTGGGCGCAGTGGCTCACGCCTGTAATCCCAGCACTTTGGGAGGCCGAGGTGGGCGGATCACGAGGTCAAGAGATCGAGACCATCCTGGCCAACATGGTGAAACCCCGTCTCTACTAAAAATACAAAAATTAGCTGGGCGTGGTGGCGTGTGCCTATAGTCTCAGCTACTCGGGAGGCTGAGGCAGGAGAACTGCTTGAACCCAGGAGGTGGAGGTTGCAGTGAGCCGAGATCACGCCACTGCACTCCAGCCTGGCGCCTGGCGACAGAGCGAGACTGTCTCAAAAAAAGGAAAAAAAAGAAATCAATAACTGTATGTTAACCTATAACAGACATACATTGCATGAAAATCACAAATCCATAGATTCTCAAAGCCGAAAGAGAACTTAAGGACATTACTCTTATTGATGAAATTTTAGAGGCCTTTATGAGTTATAATCTGTTACATACTAGATAACTTTGTCTGAAAATATACCTGGAGATCTTTCTGAAAAATGCTTGACATTCAGCCAGCTGAGAACAAGATCCCCTTCAGCACACCAGTGGTAGGTGCTTGGCCTGAATCCAATTGTCCATCTCCTCTCAGTAATAAGACTTACAGTTTCCCACAGGCTCCCAGTATCTCCAGATTTATATCCCAACTCTCCCCTAAACAAACGGTATCTAACCTCAGATTTTGTGGCACTAGTACCCAAACATCTTATTCCTGTAGTAACAAGGCTACTATCAAAGCTCATTAAAACTGTCAGCAACAAGAATGGTTACTCGGCTGCTGAAGCCTCCCCTGCAGCCAAGATGTATCCTGAATGCCCTGGGCAGAGTGTGTCTTGCTACAGGATGTAGAGATTAGGGACAAAGAACCTTATATTCCTGATCTTTATCTTATAACCTTCCCTAGTAATATCTTTTTCTTAATTAATACCCTATAACCTTGTAATGTTTACTCTCACTTCATCCTATAAACATTATGAGAAAGACACTACGGAGAAAAGTTATATCTGTTCGCTACCTAAATTATGCATTCATTTGCTATCAATGAAGAAAAACATGACTCAGTAGTTATATTTATGTTTCTTTTAGACTCAAGCACCACCGTTTGAAGACTATCCCTTGCTGAAGGCTTTAAAAAGGGCACTAGGGGGTGTCTTGCAATCTAGGATGAATTAAACTCCAATGAAAATGACAGATTCAGGAAATTCATGTGTCACCTTTTTTGCCAAAGGGTGTTCTTTTTATGAACTGTATCTGGACAAAAATGAACTGAATGTTTTCTTGGCAAAATGCTGGGACTGAATAAATGGCTTTGCAGTGAAGAATAAGTAAATAGAGAGAAAAAGGCAAGGAGGGAGGTTAGGTAGGGGAGGGGGCACAAAGGCCTTTGTAAATCATAAGAGAATTCAAGGAAAACCAACTCTCTAAAAATAATACCCTATGAGAAGGAAAATCTTTTAAATTATCTGGTGTGTGTTCCCAATAGAATCCCAAATATATGGTTCTGAAGAAATGATCACAAGCTTCCATAAAGAGAAGGATGAGAATCTACCTTTTTCACAAGAGATTTGTCAGTATAATGAAACAAGAAGAATGTTTGAATAATTTTTGGGTCATTGAAGGCAATTTCTTCATGCCCCAAAACTTATTTTTAAAATTTCAAGAATATAGACACTAGCTAAAAATTGGATTGACAGAGAAATCAAAGTAGTAAAAATAGATCAAAACAACAGAGATAAGCAAAATTTGTTCTAAGATAACCCAGGGGAAATTCAAAGCTCAAGACTAAACACACACACACACACACACACACACAGAGCCAGAGTAGGCCAAAGTGCCATCAAGATAATTGATTTAAAACATAGATCTTGCCCATCTGCAGAGACCATTCTCTTCCAATAAACCCTTAAAACAACAGAACCTCTGGAAGCAGAGGACTTTGACCTCAGGCCGAATCCGAAGAAGAACTCTCTTTAAAAAGGTAGTATATCTGCTGCAGACACCTCCTAATACAAGGGTGGCATATTAGAGAAAGAAGCTGAGCAGAGGGAACCCACCCCAGAGCTCTCCAGGAGATTTTGAGAAAAGAAAGAAAATGAAAGCCCCAGAACAGCTACACTGAAGGAAGTTTACCTCCCAAGCAAAGCCCATTTTATTATTTTGGCAGTTGAGGGCTTGTGTCCAGCCTGCCAGCCCTCTCTACTCCCACAGACCCAACAAGGTAGCCAGCCTAGGCGATGGCCTCTCCTGCTTCTACAGAAGCCATCATCAGTGATTCCATGTTTTTTTAAAAAAAAAGATGTTTGTTGAAAAAACAGATCCACCTTTCCTCATAAACCTGTATCAATATGGCTGTGTGGTAATACAAATTAAGGAGTTAAGGAAGATGAGGGAATATTAGTTTCAGGGAAGTGGTAAGATTTGGGGAAATAGATGGAGGAAATCCAAATTATATTTTAGACCATTTAATATGGGTATGAGGCAACACCATATGTCCACTGTGGAGAAAATGCAACGGTTTTAAGCTCTTCTCTTGAAATCAAAATCTCTCAGATTAAGTTGCAAACCAAATATAGATATGTGCTGCTTTTATAAGACATAGCCAAAACCAAATGACACCGAAACATTAAAATAAAAAGGTTACTCAAAGTTATAGCAGCTGCCCACAAATAAAAGTAATGCAGCCATTTTAGTAACAAGATAGAATCCAAGGCAAAATGCATTAAGTAGAGAGAAAGTTACTTTACATAGATAAAAAGTATAGCCCATAATGAAGACCTAACCATCATGATCCTTTAGAAATGAATTACACAGCATCAAAGTGCAGGGCACAGACCATTTAGCACGCAGGAGAAAACTGACAGCAATTACTACGGTAGAAGGCTTTCAGTGCTACGAATTGTCAAATATAGATTATGTAGGCCAAAAATAAATGAGGAAGAAAGTAAATAAACAAGCAGACAAATAAGAACATGGAGGTTTTAAACAATATAATGAATATGTACAGAACAGTTTTATGGCATGCACTTTGGATATTAATCTTAACCCAACTCCTTCAATTTTTTTCCTGTTTAACCCTTATCCTGTTTAACCCTGACCCTCTTTCTCTTTCATTTCTAGTTTTCTCACTTACTTTTTTTATTCCACTTACTTAACTAGACATGTAGATATGTATTCAAGTTACCTCACATTCCTTTAGAAAAATGAAGAGCGTAAATAAATAAGTCAGAAGAATGTCCTGAGGTTGTGCAGGAAGTCATTCTCACCGCAGGAGGTGTGAGCTGCAGACCCTCAGGAGCGCCTTTGTCCTTGCTGGAGGCAAAGCCCCGAGCCTTTGAGTAATGGTTTTAGATCTTGTCTGTGATCCCATTATTTTTATTCAAGAGGCACAGCCTGCCTTGCCCACTGATGAAGATTCACAGCTCATCAGCCTTCGACTCTGGCGTAGTTTGTTAATATTTTAGACTTGATTTCCTTTTTTTCATCTTATTTTTATGTTTTGTATGTATTTTATAAGAATTCTGGACAGTTCTTCTCAATCTAATGTCATCCCCAATGAGACCTGGGAAGGTATATTTGGGGAGTTTTAAAGTTAGACAACCGGAAAATTTGAGAGAAGAGTTCACAGGGCCACACTCACTTCTGATACCAGTTGCTAGCTGGAGGGGTTCTCAAAACAACTCTTAGGTTTGATAATTTACCAGAAGAACTTAGAGAACTCACTGAAAGTTATTATAGTCATAGTTAAGGTTTATTACAGAAAAAGGATACAGACTAAGTCAGCCAAGGGAGGAGGCACATAGGAGAGAGTCCAGGAAAAGTTCCAAACACAGAGCTTCCAATTGTCCTCCACCTGCAGTGCCGGGATGCTGTTACTCTCCAAGCAGTCCAGTGCAGCGATACTCATGGAGTATCATCAGCCAAGGAGACTCACTTGAACTCCAGGGTTCAGGGTTTCTACGGAGGCCCCAGCATGCAGACATGATGACTGATTGCCTGCATGGTTGAGCTCAGCCTCCCATTCCCCTCCAGAGGCTGACTGATACTACATGACCCAAAGCCCCCACACATCACATTGTGGGTCTTTCTAACATGGCCATTTCCCAAACTAAATCATATTGTTAGACTCTCTGGCATAACCTAAGGCCCCCAAGTAAACAAAGAAACTCCTATCCGTCATGACCTTCCAAGAGCTTAGAGTTCACCTCCCACAAACCAATGGCAAATGCCAGACTTCCTTTTGGGTAAAGTTAAATTCTTTGCTACACAGAGACGCTGGGCCTTAGGCTCAGGAAATTTTTATGGAGAGGTGAAAGAGATCAGGGCCAGATGATAATAAAGTGAATATTAATAGAACTAGCTATCTTACTAAGATCTTCTGGGTGTCAGGCACTATGCTACACCCTTAATCAACTACCACACTGAGAGTTGAACCCCCCGCCGCAGTGGAACAGGTACAGATGGGAGTCAGGAGGCCATTGTGGTCCGTGTATGACAGTGCTGAAAAGTGACTCCTCCCTCTGTTACCTCCGGTTTTAAGGAAGGCAGACTGAAAGTGATGAAAAGCATGAGTCAGCCTCAAAATTCCACTACAGGCCACTTTGGGTAGCTGCTAATAGAATGAAAATCCACAAAAGCAGGTAGTTTCATCTGTTTTGTTCATCACTGTATCTTCAGCACTGAACAGTTGAATAAATGAAATATCTATAATAAACCTCATTCCCTAGTATTAAAAACAGTAGAAAATATATCCACCTCCCAGGGATGTTGTAAAGATTAAAAAGCTGATGCAGCAAGGCCACTGCTTCCTAGTAAGTGCTCAGTAAATATAGCAATTACTGTCATTTAGTGTAATTACTATTATTCTGAAGCTCAGCTGAACAGCAGTCTTAGACACTGACAGAGCCCTGTTCAGAAACGGGACGTGTATCTTATTAAATATGTCCATCTGCGTGGCCCTCAGGGCCTGAACTTGGAAGTTTTGGCAGGGCCCTGGCAAGGTGCTCCAGGAATGCAGAGGACAAACCACCCCCCACACAGCACAGACTTTGCTCCTCCTTTGTAAACTATGCTTCAAGCAACTTCTATTTGGTTTCTCTTTCATTCATTTCTGCTAACATCTTAATGCTTCCTTCCATTTTACCTTGATTTATCTTGTTGTTCTTCTTTGAATTTTAGCTGCATAATAAGTTTATTGTTAGCTTCACTTTTAAAACAACGTAGATGTTGGAGGCTATAAAATTTCCTCACAGTATAGCCTTAGCAATCTACCACAGGTTTTATCATGATATGTTTCCACTGTTTCCTAGCTTAACTGCCTATTTTATTTCCCATCTTATACTGTGATTGACTGGATTAATTTTTTTGAACTAAAAACTCATATGTCCTGATGATACGGCATTTGAAAGTATTGATTGAGCTGGATTCCTGGTATAAAACGTAAGTCTTATGAAATCTAAATATCTGAAATTAAGTTTAAGAAAACTGAGGCTTGCCATATTCGGAAGCACAGCCTCTGGTTTTGCAGTCTGAAAGCCCGTGTAACACAGTTGGCAAATGTTTTGTGTGGATTCCTCCTCCAATCCCTTTTTTTGACAGCACAGACACCAGGCTCAGAACCTCTTTCTAAAGTACCCCCACATTACATGCAACCTTCCCCACCACGGGCATTCCGAGATTGATATCTCAGCTCACCCTGGTGCGTGTTAGTATTTACGGTTTGCCACTGGCTGTGAGAGCCAGAAAGATAGCCGAGAGCCACTCTGCTAAACCTGAAGAGCATTCTTATCATCTGAGTTGGCCACTGTAAGTTATCACTTTTAAAAATGCAAGAAAGTTGTGACTTTATTGTTACTTGCTTTAAAAAAATGTTTAGGAGCAATTCCACTGATCTACCTTCTCTATGATGATATCTCATTTCTGGGTTTGTTGTAAAACAAGTTATTTCCTTTTTCTGGAAGCCTTCGCTGCACCACACCAACCCTAGATGGGCATGAACTCTCTGTTAGAGGAAAGAGCAGCCTTGCAGGTACAAGGCCACTCAGGAATCATGCCCCATGAAATTGGCACAGCTGATCTTGGCAAGATCTTCTCATTTCCAAAGCAAGTGGACCTAGGAGTGGAACCATGAAATGATTCCGTCATTGCCTCACACTGAGAATATCCCTCACCTCCACAGCTCCCCTGCTTACTCACTAGGTGAGCTTGAGTAAGTCATATAACTTCTCCAGATCCCAGTCACCTCATCTGTGAACTAGGGAAAATACTAATCCCACTGAATTGCTGGGACAATCAACTGGGAAAATGGATGTCAAGACTCAGCCCAGTATATGGCGTATAGTAAGCAATAAACATGAGCTTCTATTGTTGTTATTGTGCTGGTGATGGCTATGAGGTTGTTAGACATTCTTCAATGCTTTCTCAGATACTGACTATTGGGAACACGCCTGATAAATAATGTAACAGAAGAAAGTGAAAGTGTTAGGTGTGCCTTCCAGGAAAAGAAAAAGAAAAAGAAAGGTACCCTATATTTCTCTCTCTAAATATATAAATATTATATATATGTAATATTATACATATTCTATATAAAACCCACAATGATAGCATATATAATGATAATATAATTAAATATGTATTAATATATAAGATATTTAAGCTCTCTCTAACGTATTTTTACTTTATAAGCTTTATATCTAAGTGATTATCTCAGTGAGAAACTAGGGATAATTGGTGTTCTTGAAGCTGGTGTCATGTGTAAGCCTCTGGCAGGCTGGGAGTTAGTGTAAATGACATCTGTTCCCCTTGTGTCTGTTCTTACGGGCACCACGCTCTGTTTCTGACCCTCAGATCCTATACTTCTGCAGATGACAGGGGAGGGTCCATGCTGCAGCACCAGCTCCCTGCCAGACAAGGCTGCTTCTGTTAGCTGGTAACTCACAAACACATTCCGTTCCCAAGTGTATTTGACCTCAGAATGTACTTGAAGAATGTTTTATTCATTTGCCAACATAAAAATCAGATTTCACATAATTAGTAGAGCTTGTTGTTGTGATTGTGGTAGTGGTGATTATTTAATGCAAAATATGAAATTTAAGAAAATAGGTTTGGATATATAAATGTATAGGACCCTTTTAGAAAACAATTTGGTCACAAATACACACACACACCCCTCTTGTTATGTCAAGAATACTTAGTGAAAGACAACAAAGTTACAATTATGTAAGATGAATAAGTCTAGAGATCTGATGTACAACATGAGAAATACAGTTAATAATACAATATTGTATACTGGAAATTTGCTACAAGAGTAGATTTCAGGTGCTCTCACCACAAACACACACACACACACACACACACACACACACAGTAACCATGGAAGAAAATAAATACGATTAGCTTGAATGCAGTGATCATTTCACTATGCATATGTACTTTGTGTATATATATATATATGTTTAGTAAGTATATATGATATATATTATATCAAACGTGTACACCTTAAATATACAGAATTTTTGTTGAGAAGAAGAGAAAGGAAGAAAGGAGAAAAGAAAAGAAAAGAAAAGGAAAGAAAGAAGAAAGAGTGAGAGAAAGATAGAAAGAGAGAGAAAGAAAGAAAGAGAGAAAGAAAGAAAGAATGGGAAAGAAAGAAAAAAAGGAAGGAAGGAAGAAAGGAAGGGAGGAAGAGAGGGAGGGAGAGAAAGGAAGAAAGAAAGGGGAAGGAGGGAGGGAAAGGAAGAAAGGAAAGAAGGAAAGAAGGAAGGAAGGAAAGAAGGAAGGAAGGAAAGAAAGAAAGAAGGAAGGAAGGAAAGAGAGAAAGAGAAAGAAAGAAAAAGAGAAAGAAAGAAAGAAAAAAGAAGGTGGGAGGGAGGAAGAGAGGAAGGGAGGAAGGGGGAGGGAGGGAGGAGGGGAGGAAAGGAGGAAAGAAAATGGAAGGAAAAGAGAGAGTAGTAAGTATATTTATATACTTAAGCAGAGTAATTGTACTTTTAGCACTCCATCCTCAGGGAATATTTTTAAATACAGTGAAGTATTTATTTGCAAAGATCTCTATTGTACTCTTATTTATGAAAATGAATGCTGAAAATCCCTCAATGTTCAACAATAAGAGAATTACTAAGTAATTTATATTATTCCCATCTGTTGGACGATTACATAGCCATTAAAGTTGTTTATAAAGAATTCATAATAACACATAATGTGCAATAAAATTCAGGTAAAAAATATAATTAGGAAAAAATAGGCAGAGCAGAAAACTGAAAAAGGCTCGAATATTATTATTGCTTGTCTTTGTATAGTAAGATTATGAGTAACATTTCTCCGCTTCCTTTTTTCTAAATATTATAAAACACTTTAAAAAATTAAACAATAGCCTTAGTTTAAAAAAAGAAAGAAAAAAGCATAAAAACTGAAGAAGGAAAGATGAGAAAAGGAAGAAAAAAGAGAGGACATTTATTTTCTTCTCTCTTCTCTTCTTGACCCTTAGACTTATCCTGAGCAAGATAATTAATTATGCCTTGTTGGCTTATTTCCTCTCACCAACAGCATTCCCTCCACATCTAGCTACTAAACTCTTAGCGTCTGGACAGGTAAAGCAGAATTTTACTGCCTACCAGCCCGAGTTCTGCATACTCAATAAATGTTAGACTAAACTGAGCAAGACCAAACAACACTGGCCCCATCCAAATCCTTTCTTTCCAAGGGTATCTTTAGTTTCAGTTTTCATCGTACATCCCTTCTTCAAGACAGGATCAAAATTTTTCTCTGCTTCTTAAACTTCAGCCTTATCCATCAAAGAACTCCAGTGTTTAATCTCTTAAATGGTCCAGTGTCCTAAGACTGCAAACCTATCCAATCAGTTGGCGCATACTGTCAAAACTACAAACTATGGTTTGAGGAGGTTGAATGTAAACTCAGGAATCCAAAAAATGGAGCAATTCACTGTATTTCACAGTTGACTCCACTGCTCTCTCACAAGATAAACTTAAGTTCCTTCTCTCCAAGTCTCATAGTTATCACACTTTTGCCTCTGCTCCCCAAGTCAAAAGCTTCCCTTAGACTGCTCACATTCTGCAAAATGGTGTCTATTTGTAGCAATTTGGTTTATTATCACTGGTTCAGGGACGATTTAGAGCAGACCTTGGCAAGCTCTTATGATAACAATCTGCCCTGTTGTGCTCCTTATGGAAGACACCTTCTTTGCCAGGAAGATACATTAGCTGTGGGTGACTGAGTAAGAACACAATTAAGCTGTTAAAGTTTCCACTGGCCCCTGCTGAGCCTGGGCACAGTAAATCTTAGGCCTGCACATCTTGCATCATGGCCACTGTGCCAAACAGGCACAGTGGTCAGAGGGCCCTAGTGCCTTCCTTCCTGCATTTGGTATCATAAAATGTCAATGACCCATGACATAAATTACTTGTGAAAGAAACCAGGGCTTGAGAGCCCCACTAATAGTCTCTAGGTTGGTTATTTTGCCCCCATACTTTCCAGAATTATTCTAACCCAACAGAACCCTGCAGTCATCCTGTAGCCAAAACAGTTCCTAGAAGGCTCAGCATTGCCAGAACAGAATGGTCTTCATGAGGATCTAGCTTTGCTCCAACTTGGGTCTTTATCTACTGATGGTCAAAATGATAAAATAGAAATGTTCATATATCTCCTCAATAGAGGATGACTGTCCTGGAGGTAGAGGAGATAACATGTAACATTTTATATACCAATAAATTATGTTCCTCTATTCACTAGGCCAGTCCTTCCCACCAAGAGCCATTGCAATTATAATTACAGAGAACTTCAGATTAAAAGTCAGGAGACAACTGTGGTCCTTGGTTTTATCCTCTCTCACCAGTGCCAAACTCCCCAACTACTGCAGCTACTCTGCCCCTGGCCTATCAGCCCTCTTTCATAGATGATTATGAGATTTCATGGAAAGAGCACAGGCTTTGAACCTGCACCCACCTGGCCACAAATTTCGTTCTGACTCTTATAAGCTGCAAGACCCTGGGCAACTTACTTAATCTCTGTGAGTATCAGGTACCACCTTACACCTTATAATGTGAGTTAAATAAAATTATATCCATGAAGTACCTGATAATGTCTCACAATCATAAGGAATAATAATTCCTTCCTTATTCCTCTACCCAGTCATTTACAAAGTCATTCAGGTCTCCAGCATGATCTTTTAAAAAGAGACTTTGCTGACCATTCACTCTAAAGCACCTGCCAATTCAGTCACTCATGAGGACATCACTTTTCAGATCTTATTTACCCACTCATCTACTTGATCACTTGTTTTTCTTCCTTGCCAATTTTTCGGAGCTCTGTGAGGGCAGGGAGCTTGTCTGTTCTTGCTGACCACTATCTGCAGTGCCTAAAGTGGCTCCTGAGACACCACAGGAACTTAGAAACATTTGTTGGATGAATAAATTCTTAGCACAGGCTCTAGCTGAGAGGACCTCGCAGTGTGGAGAGGGCAGCACTGACTCAGCTTTTCTGTGGGTCAAGGGTTTCAAGGAGGAATCACTGGCAGACCATGAACTTCCGGCTCCACAGGTGGCTCAAAGTGCAGGGGGAAGAGTTTTTAAGCACTGAACTCACTTCATGTGTATCCACAGTCTCTCGGGTCTCCCGTGGGCAATTGAGCAAGGTGAGACGCTTCCATCAGGGCAGATCATGCTGGGCATCTTCCCACTGTGGGTTCCTCATAGGACACACCCTGGACTCCCTGGAGAAGCCCAGAAGTGACACGGAAGAGCAGGGGGAGTCCTTCTCAGAAAGAAAGGTGGAAAACATGCAGAACCAATTATCTGTTTTCCCAGCGACAGAGACTGAAAGTACAAGTCTTGAGCATGTGCCGTGAAACACCTTCTGTCTAGCTCGGAGCCAGATCTGGCCTTAGTAATCCACTTCTGCTTAGTATCTCTTTGTTGAAAAGAAAAAAAAAAAAAAAAACCATCTCTTGTACAAGCAAAGTGTTTTGTTCCTTAGAGAAAGCTGCTGCAACAAATACATTGACTACTTTAAAACTCATTAATAATCTAGCCAAATATAAATTAAGATAAAGTGCCATTTCCCTTATAAAATTAGAATAATTAATATAATTCTCCATACGGATTAAGGTGAGATAAAATGGCATACTCATAGATTCCATTAAGAGAATAAATTACTATAAAAATTTTGGAAAGAAATTTGGAATCTTAGAAATATTTACATTAGGTCTGCCACTTATGATTGTACAAGTTGTGTTTTGTGCGACTCCAAGAGGCACCATTCACCTCCCAGGAACTGTAAGCAAAATTAAGGAGGCAATTTTCCTGTAGATGGCAGTTGAGTGTCCAGTGGAAAGGGTGCCTCTTTCTAATTTGCACAGTTGCTTTATCAACTACCGGCAAGGGTGATTTACATACATGAACAGGGTGACTCCATTTCCATGAAATATACACTGAGCAAAAACTCCCCAATGTGGGAAATGTTTTATTTACAAAGATGTTCATCACAGCATTTTTCAAAAAGTACAAACAACCCGTATGTCCAACAGTAAGGAAATGATTCAGTCAAGTGTGCTAAACACAGTTGATATATATGAACTGCTTATAATGATATGGGGAAAAGCTTCGGCTGCGTTATCATTATAATTTTATACTTAGGGATACAAAAGTGTGTATACAGCATGATTACTACTAAGTAAAGCAAACAAAAAAAATTAAAAGCTATTCATAATAAAATTGCAGGATGATAATAAGCCAAAATATTAGCAGAAATTGTTTTGGGGTATAGAATTACTAATGCTACTTTTGCCTCTCTAATTTACTGTATTTTCCAAATATTTTAATAAGCATGTCATCATTTTTTATTGAAATTTCCACCATTAAATTTTCAGAAGTAGAGAATGGTTCGAAATGAGAAGCAGAACTAAAACCTTTTAAAATTCTGTTGCTGAGACACGAAGTCATTGAAAAACCTGATGTGGTATTTCAGTATTTGTGGAAGATGTTTCAGTATCTGGGCCAAAAATTTTTTTTTACACCACCTGCTCCAGAAACTCTCATCAAGAGCAGGAGCCAGGGGCACGGAACTTTCTAAAGAAGGAAAGAGAAGGATCTCTGTCACCAAGAATGAGTCTTATTGTTGCCTATAGAAATGCCTTATTATCTCCACACCCCAAACATCTCTGAGACAATCTTTGACAGGGCAGAAAGGCCTCCTCCCAGTCAACATGGGATGGTTATGTTATAAACATTCATAAATATCTCCATTTCATGTCTATAAGGGATAGATAGCAATCATGAATTTATCACAAGTTCCTTTGACATCATTGGTCTTCATATGTCCTCTGTCTCTACTTTTACTACCCCTGACAGACAGTAAGATATTAGTTACTTGGAGCTAAAATGATTTATTTTGTTTTCCTCGGGCTCTACTCCCAGTGAGAAGGGTGACTTTGAGAAGGCTTAAAGGTTGGGAGAGAGGATTCTTGGCAAGATGGCCAGCTATAGGGGAGCATCTGCCACCCAGGGAGGAGGACGTTGGAAAGACTGGTGCACTCCTAGCAGATCATTGGAAGGAAGATATTGACAGTGGACAGAGGGAGGACACAGATGCTGGTCTGAAGGAGGAGGAAGCTAGGAACCCTGCCCAGGGCTACCATGCATTGGGACTTGTTCCTGATCCTCAACCACTCATGGAGAAGAGATCAGTTGAACAGGTGAGAGTGACCTGCTCTAGCCATGGACCTCTGGAATCCTGGCATCAGGAGACCCCATGATCCCCATGCACACTTGAGCTGGCATGAAGAGCTGCTTAGAGAGGTGGTAGGAGCAAGAATCCAGCCTGTGCAGAGCCCAAAAAGCTTGGTGTAGGAATGCCTAGAGTGGAGCATGGCCAAGGACACTCATTCCACAAAGCTCTCTATCCTCCCCTAGGAGGCTTTAGCCTTAGGGGAACTGCTGGGCCTGAACAGAGCAGGAAAGTCTTGCTGGTGAGATGGTGCCAGTCCAGTCTGGAAATCTCCTATCTGCTGACCTTCCCCAAGGCCCAATCCTGTCCATGCCCACTTGCAGTGAAGCCTCAGGTGCCCAACTGGAGTGACTCCTTGAGGCCTGCATACCAGCCAACTGCACCTGGCTGTCAGAGATTTCCAACAGAACAGCCCCTGCCAACACGCACCAGCCCACCCAAACCCTCCCCCCATTGCACCTGCCCCCATTCTATGGCCAGCCCCCAGTACCACAATCCCACCACCTTGCTAGTGAGTACATGTTTGCAGGGATCTTGCCTCTACTTCCCTACTGGTGCACATGTGCATGTGCACCCCACTGCACCACTGCTGCTGGCCTGAGCGTGTCTCCCTCCCCTTGTCACCATTACTATCATGAATGTGCACATGGAGGCCAATGGCCCTGCACCCCACCCCATGCCACCACTGCTGCCAGTACAAACAAATGCAAAGAGGCGAGCACCCTGCACCTGCCAGCATCCTGCACCTGCCAACACCCTGCCCCTGTGCCAACACCATAACTGGTGCAAACAAGCACATGAATGCCAGCAGCCCTGTCTCCTGCCCCAGACCTTGCACTGCCACTGCCACTCATGTGATAGATGCATGGAGACCAGCAGCACCACACTCACCAGTACACCACCCCACCCCCAAGTTTGCTCCTCCATGCTGCTGCTGCTGCTGCTGATAACTGGGAATGAACATGGATCCTGCTGCTTCTGCCCTGATGAAGAACTTTGGCTGGCACTACCCATCAGAGTGTTGTGGCCAGTGGTCCAGGAGCACATAGGCTTCTCCAGTGTAGCAGACACTTAAATTCCAGGGGCCAGAGAAAAAACCTTGGGCCTGTTACCAGCCCCCCAGAGTTATAGCACGGATCCCAGAGGGGCTGAGCTGAGCCTTGGGTCCCTAAAACCTTCAATAAATGAACCCAGTTGACTGAACCCACTTTGTACCACAATCAAACACCCCAAAACATCAAAGAAGATAAAGGAGAAAAACCCATTCAAAGGACAGCAACTTCACGGACTGAAAGAAAGTAAGCCCACACAGATAAGAAAGAGCCAGTACAATAACTCCGGCAGCTCAAAAAACCAGAGTGTCTTCTTAGCTCCAAACAACCACACTAGTTCCCTGACAAAGTTCTTAACCAGGCTGAAATGGCAATAATATAATTCAGAATATAGATAGGAATGAAGATTACTGAGATTCAGGAGAAAGTTGAAACCCGATCAAAGGATTCTAAGGAATACAATAAAACAACACAGGGGATTCAAGATAAAACAGCCATTTGAAGAAAGAACCACACTTAACTGATAGAGCTGAAAAACTCACATTAAGAATATAAGAATACAATTGCAAATATCAACATCAGAATTTACCAAACTGAGGAAAGAATCTCAGACCTCAAAGGCTAGTCCCCTGATATAACTGAATTAGACAAAAATGCAGCAAAAATAGTTAAGAAGAATAAACAAAACTTTTAAAAATGTAAGATTATGTAAAGAGACCAAATATATGACTTACTGGTGTTCCTAAAAGAGAGAAAGAGAAAACAAGCAACTTGCCCATAAAAACCAGGCTGCATAGCAGGAGGTAAGTGGCAGACAAGTGAGAATGACCACCTGAGCTCCACCTCCTGTCAGATCAGTCATCGCTTAAGCTTCTCAGGAGCATGAACCCTATTGTGAACTGCACATGCAAGGAATCTAGATTGCCCACTCCTTATGAGAATCTAGCTAATGCATGATGATCTGGGGTGGAACAGTTTCATCCCAAAACCATCCACGCACCCACATCCATGAAAAAATTGTCTTCCACAAAACCAGTTCCTGGTGCCAAAAGGTTGGGGACAACTGAACTAGGTAACCAAGAGCAAACCAACCCTAAAACTAGCAGAAAACAAGAAATAACCAAAATCAGAGCTGAACTGAAGGAAATTGAGATATGAAAAATCATACAAAAGATCAATGAATCCATAGTTGGTTCTTTGAAAAGGTAAATTAGATAGATAGACCACTGGCTAGACTAATGCTTGAAATAAAAGTGAGAAGATCCAAATAAACAAACAGTAATGACAAAGGGGATGTTACCACCAATTCCACAGATACACAAAAACCACTCAGAGACTATTATGAACACCTCTATGCAGACAAACTAGGAAACCTAGAAGAAATGGATATATTACTGGAAACATACAGTCTCCCAAGATTGAACCAGGAAGAAATTGAAACCATGAACAGACCAATAATGAGTTTCAAAATTGAATCCATAATAAAAAACCAATCAGAAAAATCTCAGGACCAGACAAATTCAGAGCCAAATCCTACCAGACGTATAAAGAAGAGCTGGTACCATTCCTACTGAAACTATTACAGAATACTGAGGACAAAGGAATCCTCCATAACTTATTCTGTGAGGCCAGCATTAACAAGATACCTAAACCTGGCAGACACACACACACACACACACACACAAACAACTTCAGGCCAATATCCTTGATGAACATACACACAGAAGTCCTCAACAAAATCTAGCAAACTATATCCAGCAGCACATCAAAAAGTTAATCCACCATGAGGAAGTAGGCTGTATACCTGGGATGCAAGGTTGATTCAACGTACATCAATAAATGTGATTCATTACATAAACAAAACTAAAAACAAAAACCACATGATTATCTCAATAGAGTGTAGAAAAGGCTTTTAATAGACTTCAACATCCCTTCATGTTAAAAACCCTCAGCAAACTTGACAATGAAGGAACATACCTCAAAATAAGAAGAGCCATCTACAGCAAACTCACAGCCAACATCACACTGAATGGGCAAAAGCTAGAAGCATTCCCCTTAGAAACCAGAACAAAACAAGGATGCTTTCTCTCACCGCTCCTATTCATCATAGTACTGAAAGTCCTAGCCAGAGTAATCAGGCAAGAGAAAGAAATAAAAGTCATCTAAATAGAAAAATAAGAAGTTAAACTATTTCTGTTTGCAGATAATATAATTCTATACCTAGAAAACAGCAAAGTCTCTGTCAAAAAGTTTCTTTATCTAATAAACAACTTCAGCAAAGTTTCAGCATACAAAAATCAATATAAAAAATCAGTAGCATTCTTATATATCAACAATATCCAAGCTGAGAGCCAAATCAAGAATGCAATTCCATTCACAATTGCACAGAAAAAATAAAATACCTAGGAATATAGCTAACAAGGATGGTGAAAGATGTCTACAATGAGAATTTAAAAACACTGCTCAAAAAAAATCAGAGACAACACAAACAAATGGAAAAACATTCCATGCTCATGGATAGGAAAAATCAATATTGGTAAAATGGCCATACTGCCCAAAATGATTTACAGATTCAATACTATTCCTATCAAACTACCAATGACATTCTCCAGAGAATTAGAAAATACTATTTTAAAACTCATATGGAACCACAAAAGAGTCTCAATAACTAAGACAATTCTAAGCAAAAAGAATAAATCTAAGCATGATCAAGCTAAGCATGATGATCTATTGAGATGATAATGTGGTTATTATTTTTAGCTAAAAAGAATAAATCCTAAGCAAAAAGAATAAATAAAAAGAATAAAGAGGCATCACGTTACCCAACTTTTAACTATACTACAAGGCCACAGTAATCAAAATAGCATAGTACTAGTACAAAAATAGACACATAGACGAATGGAACAGAATGGAGAGCCCAGAGATAATGCTACACACTACAACCATCTGATCATTGACGAAACTGACAAAAAGAAGCAGTGGGGAAAGGACTCACTATTGAGTAAATGGTGCTGGAATAACTGCAGCCATTGCAGAAGGTTGAAGATAGACCCCTTCCTTACACCAAATAGAAAACATCAATTCAGATGAATTAAAGTCCTAAAACTATAAAAATCCTCAAAGACAACCTACGAGATACCAATCTGGGCAGAGGACCTGGCAAAGATTTTGTGAAAAAGATGCAAAAAGCAACTGCACAGAACAAAAATAAACAAGTGGAACCAAATTAAACTAAGGAGCTTCTACACAGCAAAGGAAAATATCAACAGAGTGAACAGACAGGGGAAAATATTTTCAGATTATGCATCTGACATTGGTGTAATATCCAGAATCTATATGAAACTTAAACCAGTCAACAAGCAAAAATACCAATCAACAACTCAATTAAAAAGTGGGCAAAGGACATGAATAGACACTTCTCAAAAGAAGACACACACATATCCAACAAGCATATAAAAAATGCTCAACATCACTCATACTAGAGAAATGGATATCAAAACCATGATGAGATACCATTTCATACCAGTTAGAATAGCAATTATTTAAAAGCCAACAAAACAACATGCTGATGAGGTTGTGGAGAAAAGGGAATCCTTATACCCTGCTAGTGGGAATGTAAATTAGTTCCATCCTTGTGGAAAGCAGTTTGGTGATTTCTCAAAGAATTTAAAATAGAATTACCATTCAACTCAGCAATTCCATTCTGGGGTATATATACCCCAAAAATAGAAATCATTCTACCATAAAGACACTTGCACGTTTATGTTCATCACAGAACTATTCTCAATAACAAAGACATGGAATCAACCTAAATGCCCATCAACAATAGAATGGATAATGAAAATGTGGTACTTAAACACCATTGAGTAAGACACAGTCAAAAAAATAATGAGATCATGCCTTTTGCAGCAATAAGGAAGGAGCTGGAGGCCGTTATATTAAGCAAATAACACAGGAACAGAAAACCAAATTACCTCGTGTTCTCACCTGTAAGTGGGAGCTAAACATTGAGTACATCTAGACACAAAGAAGGGAACAACAGACCTACTTGAAGGTGGAGGGTGGGGGGAGGGTTATGATCAAAAAACTATTTATCAGGTACTATGCTTACTACATGAATGATAAAATAATCTGTACACCAAACCCCCATAACTCTCAACTTACCTGTATAATGAATCTATACATGTACCCCTGAAACCTCCTTTGCAAAATTATGAATGAGACAGTGAGAGATATCTTACTTAACCAACTCTATTTTGCTTTTTTTTTTTTTTTTTAATTTTGCTTCTAACCTCCAAGCTATCTTTATTCATTCATGGGCATAAGATTAAACTAACTTTGGGAGAAACTTGTTTGTAGTTTGTAGTTTATAGTTTAAACAAAGACAGTAACAGCCCTTTCCCAAAGCAGATCTTCTTCTTGCCTAAGGACTATACTAACATTAGCTATAGGATTAGAAATTATATTTTAGGAGTCATCCAGTTGGAGGTTACAAGATTCTGACCCTCCCTAAACTGCTCCTAAGATCAGTGCTTGAGATATTTTGCAGACCCTGCACTTCGTGGATCAGCTGGCACCACCTAGATCAATAAACTGGCTCAAGTGATCTTGTGGCCCCCACTCAGGAACTGACTCAGTGCAAGAAGATAGCTTCAACGCCCTATGATTTCATCCCTGACCAATTAGCGCTCCTAGCTTACTGGCTTGCCCCCAGCCCCCACGCCCATCTACCAAGTTATTCTTAAAAACTCTGCTCCACAAATGCTCCGGCAGACTGATTTGAGTAATAACAAAACTCTGGTCTCAGCTCTGTGTGGTGGCTCATGCCTGTAATCCTAGGGCTTTGGGAGGCCGAGCTGGGTGAATCACGAGGTCAAGAGATCAAGACTATCCTGGTCAATATGGTGAAACCCCATCTCTACTAAAAATACAAATATTAGCCAGGCATGGTGGTGTGCGCCTATAGTCCCAGCTATTCAGGAGGCTGAGGCAGGAGAATTGCTTGAACCCAGGAGGCGGAGGTTGCAGTGAGCTGAGATCTCGCCACTGCACTCCAGCCTGGCAACAGAGCTAGACTTAGTCTCAAAAACACAAAAGCAAAACAAAAGACACACACAAAAAAATTCTGGTCTCCCGCATGGCTGGCTCTGCATGAATTACTCTTTCTCTACTGCAATTTTTCTATCTTGATGAATCGGTTCTGTCTAGGCAGCAGGCAAGGTGAACCCCTTGGGTGGTTGCAAATTTGTAACTACCTGCCCATGGTTCAGTGGCCCACCTTCAGCGATGAATCCAGAAGTCAGCCCAAGTTGCTGGCTGCCTAGTTCTTTTGGACTGGGGACTGACTCTGGTACTCTCTCTACTGGCAGAGAGAGCACTGCTGATCCAATGTGCATGGGTTTACTTGCAATGGAGAAATAGTCACAAGGAGACGTCCTTTAACTAGCCCTATCACAGGGTGTCTGTCTGTAACCCCACGGTGAGTATCTGAGGTGCTGCCAACAACTCCTTCCTTCTCCTGCTTGGTTCTGTAGCCCTATGGTGCGGTGTCTGTAGCCCCATTGCAGGGTGTCTGTTTGTAGCTCCATGATGGAGTGTCTCTGTCTGTAACCCCATTGTAGGGTGTCTGTTCAGCTCCTGGGGAGTCTCAATTGGTTCCTTCTAACTAGTAGGAAGATTCCTGGTTTGGGAGACTTAGCCTCAATCAGGAAGATTTCGAGGAAGTTTTTCAGATGGAGAATAGTTAGGAAGGGATACTCTTGAAGTTCTTGCTTAGAGATCTGGTTTGGAAGGCCTCTGTCCATCTCATCTTTGTGTGTGTTTGTTTACGTGGAAAGGATCTCAGAAGGGATTGCCAACAGAAGTCCAACAGGCCTAACTCAGAGAACCCTCCTTATTTGTCTGGTTACATTCGGTGAGCCCTAAAGAAAACGCAACAGGCCTGTCTCTCTCAGGATGACTCTCGGCTATTCACCTTGCCCAGAGACTCCAATGTGAATTACTGTTCAGAGGTCATCCCTCCCCACCTGGAGTGGATCAATAACAGGGACCAACAGGAAAAAGTTTGAGCTTTACCAGGTTGATATTGGGTCCTGAACAAGGTGACTAATGTTTGTTTTGTTATATGTATTTTGCTGGGATGAAAAATGTTAATTGGGTTCCCCATGGAGCCTGTTGGGCAGCATCTTGCAAATTAAGAATCTTGCCTATGGTTCCATAAAACAGGAAAGGGTGATTTTCCCTTGTAAAGTGGCCTGAACCCCACAGCTATGATATGGTGAGCAAGGTCATCGGAATCCACTCTGTTCTTCTGGAAGCTGCAGAGAAACGGAGCCCAGAACCCTGGCATGCCAGCAAAAAGGGAAAGAAATTCTTACCAGCCAAATTTCTGGTCTCTGTCTCTTTCTTTTTCTGTCTGAGTAAACAGTAAATGTCACTATTTGTCTATCTGAAGGGTTTGATTAATAGAAAAAGATTTGTATGACTAGTCTTAAGCAGTGGCAAATCTGTTGTACTTTGTGCTAGGAATTTGTCTTTCTGTGTTCTGTAATTTAAAAAAGGAGTATCACAAGGTAGAATGTGGGTTTAGGACCCCTATAAGCCTGCTTTTCAAGCCAGCCTGGCACACTGGTCAGTTACAAACTTTGCTGCGGATCCCTGAAACCAATACTGGATGAAATTTCTCTGCCTTTTTTAATGTCCTTAAGAGCTTAACCTCTTGACGATGTGGGGATGCTTTTCCTTGGTTTCAGCCATCTAGAAGACAGGAATTTGGGGATTCATGTCATAGCCCTAAAAATGTTCTTAAGCAGTTGAAAGCCTTTGCAAGCTTGAAATTGGCTTCTCTAGGCTCCTTCTGAGGAGAATAATAAACATTGCTCACTGCTATAACTCACTAGCTAAGTATCTGCCTTTTAACAATGGCACCCTGGGTTCTATTCTTGACTTCCGCAATGATTCCTTTCTGGTTATTTCTTTATGTAACTTTGCCATTTATTAAAGATTCCTCCGCCTGTCCCCCAGCATGGATAGCTTCTGATTTTATGTCCTGAATTTTCCTGTCTCTAAACTACCCTGGGGGAGATTCTAAATCTTGTTAAAAAAAACAACAACAAAAACCAGAAACTGCTTATCATCTCTTTGAGACACCTATGTGTCCATGGTTAAATTATAACCTTAGTTAAAACTTATTAATTTCATGTGGGAAGTTACCTGTAGTAAAATTCAAAAACCAAATATATTGTCAGTTTGGCATGGCTAAAGTCAGATAATAAAAAATTTGAAAGGATTTTTTAAAAGAAAACTATGGTTAAAAGTCAGCTTAATTAAAAGTGGATAAACAAGCTATAGACATATTTAAAAGGCTTTTATGTTTTTCGATTCTTGGATCTTGTTTTTTCTGGAAAAAGATTTTTTTCCTCTCAGTCAACTGAATTATTTTTCTCCATTTTCTTGTCTTGCCAATCTGCCAATCTTAATGCACACATGAGAGGCCCTAAGATAACTTTTCTGGTGCCTGGGACTCCTTGGAAAAAACAGCAGGCACCACAGACCCTGTTTTGGGGAAAACAAACAAACAAAACTCTATTTTTCTCATAAAACCCCAGGAATTAAAAGCAGGTCCATCCCTTTCAAAATCAAAGGCTCGGTTGGTTCTGTTTCGCATTGTGTTATCTGACAGTTTTGAGTTTTAGGGGTATCAGAAATTACTTCTTAAGAGAGCTTTGGTGTGTAATAACTAGTGTAAAATATACTTTGGAAAATGATTAGTATTGGTTATGAAGGAATCTTGACTCTTTGCACATTTGGATCAGAGAAGCATGATCTTGGTCACCTGGAAGATTTGGAAACATCCCCACCCCCACTGAGAGAGGAGACTTCTATGGGGAGTGGTCTAATTACAAAATGGGCTGACTGACTTTAGGTTGTCTTGCAATAAAATGCACAGCTGGTAAAAGCACTGCACTGTCTTCTCCTGAAGTATTTCCCTCCTTTTGGGGATCCAGGATCCAGTATAAAATGGCACACTTAATTTTGGGGCTCTGTCTTTGCCTTCAGGTCTGATTAGGCCCTAGAAACGCATGATTTCCAGGTCCTATTCCTCCAAGGGCTCCACCCTCAGCCAGTAGTCCAACTAAGAAACTGGCAAATGAAAAATCTTGCAAGTGCTAAATCTTCTGTCTGTCTGTATTTATATGTGTTGTGTGTGTACAATGTTGATATATTAAAAAGTTCTGATTAACCGGCTTAAAAAGTGCTTAAATCAAACATTTTGCCAAAAAAATAGAAACTTTTGTGCCTTTTTGTTCACATGACTTCAGTAATCTTTTGGAAATAAAGACAGTTTTAAAGATTATTATAAAATGTCTTGAAAAGATAGACATTTGGTCTAAATTAAGGTCAGATATCAGATTTGCTAAATGCTTTAAGATCAAACTGTTTCCTTAAATTTTGAAAATTGTTCAGTTTACCTACTTAAAGCATTAGACTATAGATAAGACTGGGACATGTGGAAAGCCATGCCCCTAGCTATGCTGAAAAAAAGTCAGACCTTATCTTCCCTTCTCCTAGGCTCCACCCTAGAATGTAATTAAAATAGCTTACTTATCAGGTTTTTCACTAAAAATAAAAGTTGCTAAGAGTTAACATTATAACATGAAATTAAGGTTACTAAAGAAACAGTTTTACATGCAAGGTGTATAGGAATATGTTTTTAGTAAAAGATTATAAAAAGGCATAGGAATATGGTTTTTGTTAAAGTGAATGTCATTTTGTCTAGTTCGGAGGATTTTAAAGACTGCCTTAAACAAAGTAACAGAACAAAACTGAAGGTTTAAGCAAAGTAAAAGGGTTTATAAAGGGTTAATCTTGAAAAAAATTCTGTGGGTATAAACAAGTTAGCTAAGATAAAAAAAAAAAAAAAAAAAGCTTTTTCCTTTGGTTAAAACATTAAAATTATACTTATATGGGCCAGAATCTGGGCCCATGTGTCCGAATAATAGGGTTTTCTTAAAAAACTGATCTGCTATTTGATGGAAAATCATAAAGGGTTCTAAAAAGCTTATGAAAATCTTACCTTATAGTCAAACTAATTAAGATATAAAATTTTATTTTAAAAAACTAGCTTTAACACTGAAGACAGCTAATGAAAGCATAAAATTTTGTTTTCTCTTTCGAAGACAATTTTTATGTAATATTAAAAAATAATGAAAGAGTTTTGTTTTCTCCTGTGAATAAATGGCAGAGGGAAAAGGAAAAAGGAAAAAGAGACAAATTCCGTTAGCTTCATGTTATCTTTGTTGGGTCTTGTTTGGAAAGCTAAGACTCCAAGAGTAAAGGTTTTTCTTTTTAAGATTTTGAAATTATCATTTTGGTCCAATGAATGACTTATGGTGACCTGAGAGACTATTTCATGATATCCAGTGTTTTAAACCCTTGATATTGACAAACTTTCCAAAATCAAATTATAAATTATAACTCTTTGTAGCCTAATCTTTTAAATATTAGGTGCTGTAAAACCCAAAAATAACATCTGGCTTATTTCATATAAAAATCATACAGGAAACATTGGCAAATATGAAATGATGTTTAGCTTTCTTTGGGCTATATTTGTATAAATGTATTATTGGTATATGTTCCAAAATTATGTTAAAACTCCTTTAATTCTAATATGACTTAGTATATGTTATCAGTAATAATTATAATTATGTTAAATGGCTGTGTGGCACAGAAGTAACAAATCTCCATGTTAATCCTGTCCTTAACTGTGGCTGCCCTAAAGTGTTTCTGTCTCATTTGTTGTCTTATTTTGGTCCTCTTAAAAAATGGTTTTATGATCAGCTATAAAATTTAGCAGGTGCTCTTAAATGCAAGTTTCTGATTAATAACTCTGGAGACTGTGACATTAAAATAAAAGGAAAACTTTCAAATAAAAAAGTGAATGGTGTTTGGTTTTCTTTAAATTATATTTGTATAAATATGTTATTAGTATTTATTCTAAAAATTATGGGAAACTTCTATAATTTTAATATAGTTTAGGGTACATTATTAATAATTGTAATAGATTGTTGTATGCCACAAAATTAGCCAAAATTTCTAGCTTTAATAGTGGCTATAGACTTTTGTCATCCACAGACCTTTTGTCTTGCTTTGGTCTTTTTCAAAAGGCAGTTTATAATCACATATAAAACTCTGAATGCAAGTCTCCAATAACTTTAAAAATTGTGCTATTGAAATAAAGAAAAAAGAAAAACTTCTAGGATTCTCATGGAGAGCTAATGTGTTAAACATTGCTCATCCTTTTGTTTTCAGAGTCAAGATAACTTATTTCTTTAAAGTTACTTGCAACTTTTAACAAGTGAGTAATATATACTCCTGTGAAAAATTTTGAAGGATTTTTTTCTCTCTACTTAATTTCTCTACAATTTGGAAATCATTTGTGAGTATTCCAAATTTATGGCAGTATAGTTAATTGCATAAGTGCAATAAGAATCTGTTTGTTTGTTTGCTTGCTTGCTTGTTTTTTGTAACAGGACACCATTAAAAACATTGGTCATTTTACCAAGGCTGTGAATAAAATGGCATATATCCTTTAAGGAATCAAAGTTGATTTATAAAGCTAATTAAAGCCCATTGAGAAATCTAGCCTTATACCTTGTCCACAAAGAGTCCCTGTACAAGGCTCCTGACTTGTGATAAGTAAAAAATGTCACTTTCTAACAGGCCCAGGAACCCCAAGTTATCTTGGGACCTCAAAAGAAAAAGACTTTGCTCAACTCCTAGGTATTTAAGGATACAAATACATGTCTGGGCTTGGCTTTTAGAAAGTTATCTAAAATTCATTATGGAATGGAATTCCATCAAAGCCCAATTTTAAAAGCCTGGGCTGCAATTCCCCCATCTTGATGAATCAGCTCTGTCTAGGCACTAGGCAAGGTGAACCCCTTGGGCAGGTACACGCCTCAAAGAAAAATTAAAGCTTTTTTAAAAAAGGTTGGGAGAATTTTCTTATGGCTCCATGCTGACAACTATATACTTCAGGCTTTGGCCTATGCATTTTTTAATTGACTCAGCCAAAAAGAATATGTAGGTACAGCCTATGCTAGTCATAAGCACAATGACATCTTACCTAAATCCAGCATCTAGTATGCTATGGGCCAGTCCAGTTTATTTTTCCCATAATCTCTATTACATTTCTTCAATGGCCTCTGACTTGGTTCAGAACTCTGCTTGGATCAGAGCTCTACCCTGGATCCTACCCACTTAGCTATTCTAAGTGGTGCCTGGACACTGTTCTGATTTTCCCACATGTTTGCTGAGGCTTAACTTCAAACAATATAAAGAATTTCAATCCACAAAACCAACTGGTGTCAGCCTTTAGGTCATTACCAGAAGATTGCTATGGACATGCCTCTTCCACTAGATTATTTGTGCATTTTTTGGCAAATATTTTTGAATATCTGTAAGATTACAGATGTGTGTTAGGCTCTGTGAATGTCATGGTGACTTTCCTCAGCAGAGTCAAAGCCCTTCTCCTCATGGAGTTTAGCTTCTAATTGGATAAGCAGACATTTAACACATCAAGCAAATAAATAAATAAATACAGATTTGAATAAATACTATGAAGGAAATAATAAGGACAATGAAATAAACTAGAGCAAACTACTTAAAAACTGAAGGATGGAAATGGGTCAGTCATGCCAATTGCTGTGCTAATTTAGAGCTTTCCTAAATGAGCTTGAGTTTCTCACACATTATAAACACAAGTTTGAACTTCACAGATTGCTTCTCCTTGGTCATGCCTGTTCCTAGATTCTTCTTTCTCCACTGAATCTCCTTTGATTTCACCATATGCCATACTGTTTAGCCTATAAAAATTATGGCTATTGTAAGAACAGTTATAAAGAAATGACCAAAGAATTGAAGACAAACATGAAGATGGGAAATCCTCCTATCCCCTGAACAATGATTCTCAGAGTTTAGTGAGAGACATATGATCAACTCTACTCCCAAAGTTTCTGATTCAATACTTCTGGATAAAGCTCAAGAATCTGAATTTTTACCATACAACCCCAAGAATGTTGCCATAGGTGGTCCTCAAACTATATGTTGAATAACAATGCTCTAAAAACAGAAAAAATGGCTTTAATATTTAATATTTGGTAAATTATTAGTGTTAAAGTGATTTTGGAGTCAGGCAAATCCAACTCAAATCTTGGCTCTGCATACAATAACCTCAGCCTCATGATTTTCATTTGTTTTTAAAAAAAAAAAAAAAAAGCAAGAAAAAAAAGAAACCTGCCCCGTTGTGAAGATAAAATGAGATAATGTTTTATTATTAAGATAAAATGAGACAATGTTTAGAGGCATTTTCCCAGGGCCTGACACATGTTAAGTGTTCAAGAAATGAGTGTATGATTATGATCATGATCATGATCATGATGTTTACAACAGTGATAGTGATGATGGTGGAGGAGATGGAGATGATGATGAAGGTGATGATGCTGTTGCTATGCAAGAGGAATGCATAAAGCTACATTTACTACATTTGGTTCCAAACAAGTGTTGTGCATTCTAAATGTATTACACTCTTCCCAGAAGAGGCACAGTTCTTCTGAAGTTTGTAATCTGGAGACAAGAAAGACATCAATAAAAGAAACAAGAAAGAACAGAAAACAAAGGCTCGGCATTAAGTCTAGTGCCCAGATGACTCCAAACATTGCCCCGGAAGACAAATTGGTCAAAGCTGGATAGAGTCATTACACTGGTTATCTGTTGTTTTGTCTGCCAGTCATTAAGTATCTTCTTTTTTAGTGTAAGAACCTTCATTTTCTTTTGAAAATTCTTCATCTCCCACATTCTTGTTCTACACGTTTTAATGGCACAAGGACACTTCCAGATCAAAGGGAGGGTATTCAAGTCAGTCCTGGTTCATCTGAGTCAAAGGTCAGGGCTGGCCAGAAAACCTAAACCAAAGGTTTTCTAGATCAAGCTTCAGCACTCTTGATGATATTTTAGGAAAATAGAATTTCTGCTGTCTGTGGTTGGATTAGATTATAATAAGATTATAATAAGCCTAAATACAGGAGCCCATCTCAGCCACAAGGCAGAATATGCCTTCCTGGGTAGGGCGACAAGTATAGAAACAGAAAGATGGAAAAAAAAAAAAACTTGGCTCATTTTGAGCTTTTGATTTGTTTCCTGACATGTTGACATTTTGATTCTATTTCCATCCAAGTCAATTCTATCCCTTGACTTCCCACATGCAAAAGCTACTAAATCCCACTCCCTATTTGTTTTTAATGTAAACTGGTCTAGGGAGCATCTATTTTACTTAAAACTAAAGTATTCCTGCCAAATATCGAAATTATAAAGGAGAATAAAGACAACTGAGGAAAGAATGGATAAGAATGATAAAAGCCTGCATGTTGCAGATTATATAGAGAGTTATTCATTGCTTAATGATAGGAATACATTCTGAGAAATGCATCGTTAGGTGATTTAGTTGTGCGAACATCGTAGAATGTACTTATATAAACCTAGATGGCATAGCCAAATACACACATAGACTATATAGTATGGCCTACTGCTCCTAGGCTACAAACCTGCACAGAATGTTTCTGCAGTGAATACTGCAAGCAATTGTAATACAGTGATAAATACTTGTGTACCTAAACAAACATAGATAAATACAGTAAAAATATGGTATAAATGATAAAAAGTGGTACACCTGTATGGGGCACTTACCATGAATGGAGCTTGTAAGACTGAAAATTGCTCTGGATGAGTCAGTGAGTGGTGAGTGAATGTGAGGGATTAGGATATTACTGTACATTATGGTAGATTTTAAAAGCACTGTACACCAGGGTTACTGCACATTTGGAAAAAAATTCTTTAATAATAAATTAACCTACTATAGATTTTTGGTTTATAAACTTTCTTTAACTTTTGACTCTTAACTTTTGACTCTTTGTAATAACACTTAGCTTAAAACACACATTGTACAGCTATACAAAGCATATTTTTTCTTTATATGCTTATTCTATAAGCTTTTTCCTATTTTTCTGTTTTTTTCACTTTTTAACATTTTTGGTTAAAAACTAATACATAAACACACAGATTTGCCTAGGCCTACACAGGGTCAGGATCGTTAGTATCACTGTTTTCACCTCCACATCCTATCCTGCTTTAAGATCTTTAGGGGCAATTACATGCATGGAGCTGTCATCTCCTATGATGGCAATGCCTTCTTCTGGAATACCTCCTGAAGGACCTGTCTGAGGCTGATTTACAGTTAACTTTCTTTTTTATAAGTAGAAGGGGTACAACCTAGAATAATGATTAAAGGTATAATATAGTAAATGCATAAACCAGAACACAGTCATTTGTTATCATTACCAAGTATTGTGCACTATACATAATTGTACTCTCTTTTTTTGTGTGCTACTTTTATATGACTTGCAGTGCAGTAGGTATGTCAACACCAGCATCACCATGAACATGTGAGTAATGCCCTGCACTGTGTGGCTAAGACATCACTAGGTGACAGGAATTTTTCAGCTCCATTATAATTTTATGGGACCACTATTGTATATAAAGTTCGTCATTAACCGAAACATCATTTTGTGGCCACTGTCTATGGATGAAATTCAAACCCACTTGACTGGGCTTCAACACTCACACTTTGACACTTGCTCAGACAATTCCACCCTCTAGGCATTGGAGAAAGTTGGTCAATGGGCTGGAGTGATGAAGAATTGTGCCATGAACAGGGATGTGATAAATGGGTAGGGTTTAGATGGGCAAGTAGTGCTGGGATGGACAATGTAAGTGACACATCACAGGATTAGAAATGGAACAGTGGACTTCCACTTTTTGAAAGAGAGGCTCAGATGGACAGGAGACTGAGTTAGACAGAATATGTTTCAGCTCTAACTTTAATTCAGTACACATTTGAAAGACTTTTAAGAACTCATTAGAAGTCTCTCTATAGGAATTGCAAAACAATCTTTAACAATACTTCAACCTATCAGAGATCAGATATATTCTAGAGAATAAGAAGAAATACATTCAATATAACATAATGAAAGTCTACTAGATCAGAGTTTTGTTTTTTATAATAGAATAAAATAAAGAATTTTAAAGGATTTTAAAGGATTAAGCTCAAAAAGGAAAATCGGCAGTGTAGTGACAAATAAGAAATTAGTGTAGCTCTGCTGCAGTAAATATCTCAGCCTTTTATTTGCACCTGTGTTGAGGGTCATTACCTCCATTCAGCTCATTCCCCAACCAGACCACAATGCTGGCCAAGACAGATCAACAGAGATAAGCCAACACTCTGGAATGTCTGGTCTGGTGCTGACTCAGCCAGAGAAACAAGTTATTCTTCCTTATGTCTAACCTAAATCCTATTCTTTGCAGTTTAAGCTGTAGCTCTTCCTCCTTAACCTTGTACTCCTGGATTCAACAAAATGATCATCACATCTGAGCAGAATAACTACAGACCCCGTTGCGGCTCTTGCTCAGTGCTGCTGAAGATGTAAGCACATGCATGCACGTGAACCTCCATGAAAGGTGGGCAGTGACTACCAAACATGGGGAGCAGCCCTTGTGAGAACAGTGTGAACCACCTCTCAGAAGAAACCAAGTGGAGGTTCCTTCCTAGTCACCTGCCAGTGAATGGGTCATCAGGAGGGGCCTCATGCTGGCTTCTATCAAGGTGGGAAGCACCGTGAGAGCCTCTCCCATCTGCTCCAGCTTCCCTGTTCTACCCAGCATGAAACAACAGGCTGCTAATTGCTTCAGTCTAGAGGGAATGGGAATTCAATATGCACAATTCCAATTTAGGGTACCACGGCAAGACTTTGGGTCAATGGATCAGTTGCAGCCAAACACAAAGAAAGGGGACAGGCACTTTATCTGCACGTGACTGTCACTGTACATGGGGCAGCCTTATGTTCCTCTGGCCAGGTCAGAGCGCTTCAAATCCATGAACCAGGAATTGCAATCTGTGTTAATAGCTCCTCTGTGCCTTTTCTTGTGAATGTCACCAACTAAGATGATTTTGACTGCTTTGCTTTAGCTAATGGATATCATGAGGACAGCAAGTATGCGAACACACTTTCACAAAACTCCATAAATTGCCTACTATTCAAGCTATTGATATGCCTGTTTTGAGGGCCATTTGCTCCTCCATCAATTGAGAATAATGACACAAAATTTGAGGTATGCCTTTCCGTGTTCGGGGAGAGGGAGCCGTGTATAATGAAGGAGAGCTGAAATATTTGTTAATGGCTTTTTCTGTACCAGACATCTGCCAGATACTTTATATTAATTACTACACATAATCCTCACAAAGATGCCTGTGAAATAGGATTAATTATTTCTATTTGCAGATGAGAAAACTGCGGCTGAAAGATCTAATGCTGCTTGCTGTGCTCAAGATCACAGGGCTAATAAAAAGAATATTCTGTCTGGGTGTGGTTGCTCATGCCTGTATACTCAGCACTTTGGGAGGCTGAGGTGGGCAGATCACATGCAGTCAGGAGTTCAAGACCAGCCTGGCCAACATGGTGAAACTCTACTAAAAATAAAAAATACAAAAAGAATTAGCCAAGTGTGGTGACAGGCACCTGTAATCCTGGCTACTCAGGAGGCTGAAGCAGGAGAATCACTTGAACCCAGGAGGCAGAGGTTGCAAAGAGCCAAGATCACACCACTGCACTGTTGCCTGGGTGACAAAGTGAAACTCCATCTCAAAAAAAAAAAAAAAAAGAATATTTAATGCTAAAATCCAGAAGGCTTTTACCTATGTACATGCACACACACACAATTTGCACTTATGAACACATGCAGGTACCCACTTAGATTTATACACAGAACACATGAACAGAAGTCTATATTACTTTGTGTATACACACTAGTTAGTGTATACATTCTCTTTAAACTGACCAATGGGAACATGGAAAACTCAAGTTCTTCATCTCTCAAAGTATTCATATTAGCAAGAGGTTTCAGTTAATTTACTCAGTACCAGAAAAACAAGTTAAGAGTGGACAAAGCAGCCCCTCCACCTACACAGTCCTGGACTCTTGGCTGGCTGCGTTGGCAATTGGCACAGGGGCTCCAAAGAGCCCTTGAACATCTGCCTGCTTGAAGGCAGAGACTAGATCAATAGCCAATCAGAGACTTTCCAGGACTCTGGGTTTGTCATTCTCCAATATTGTGTAACCCAATTCCTGTCCTTAGGGAAGGTATGCTTAACTTCTGAGTGTGGATGCTGAGTTAAGGTGAGGATACTGAGGTTGAACAGAAGAATAGCATTTTAGAGATATCCTCTCATACCAATCAGAAAGATATTATTTAAAAGTCAAAAAACAACAGATACTGGTGAAGCTGCAGAGGAAAGGGAATGCTTCAACACTGTTGGTGGAGATGTAAACTAGCTTAGCCACTGTGAAAAGCAATTTGGAGGTTTTCCAAAGAACTTAGAACTACCATTTGACTCAGCAATCTCAGTATGGGTATATACTAAAAAGAAAATAAATCATTCTACCAAAAAGACACATGCACACACATGTTCAATGCATCACTATTCACAATAGCAAACATATTGAATCAACCTACGTGCCCATCAGTGGTGGACTGGATAAAGAAAATGTGGTACATACATATCATGGAATACTATGCAGCCATAAAAAGAACAAAACTATGTCCTTTGCAGCAACATAGATGTAGCTGGAGGCCATTATTCTAAGTGAATTAACACAGGAACAGAAAACCAAATACTGCATGCTCTCACTTATAAGTGGGAGCTAAGTATTAGGTGCTATGAACATAAAGATGGCAAAAGTAGACACTGGGGGCTACTAGAAGGGGAGGGAGGAAATGAGGGTGGGAAAACTCAGGTTAGAACTTAGAACTTAGGTTCTAAGATCATTACTTGAGTGAGAGGATCAATCATTCAAACCTCAGCATTACACGATATACTCATGTAATAAGCTTGCACACGTACCCCCAAAACTAAAATAAAAATTGAAATTATCAAAAATTAAAAATTAAAAAAAAGCATTTCAACCCTTAGGCACCTTTAGCCCTTGAGGGCTGGCATGCAGTGAAAACTTAGTAGATGTTTTTGACTGACTGACTGATTGGCTAACCAATAAGGAAAACCAGAAGATCCAATGACAATTCCACTTCTGTGAATGAAGACATTTTACATACATCAAGCCTGTTACTGATCAGAAGAAAACTTTTGCAACCAATTTATCCTTAAACACATCATGTCCCTCTGGATGGGAATAAGCCCCAGCTCAGCAGCCTGGCTGGCTCTTCCACTTCCCAGATGACAAAGGGGTTGCTTGGAGTATCAAGGGATTCAAGGGCATCCTTGAGCTAGATTTCCCCTAGTAAATGAATTCCACCAGTCATGCAGGCACCACTCCCATGAAGCAGGCTACAGACATGAGTCTCTTCTGGAGGTAAGGCTCTAATCTGCACATGATATACTGCTCCTATCTTCCTCATCCTCAGACTGCTGACTCCCTCTCTGTCACGTCATTGCCAGTGCCTTACACTTGGCTACCCTTCCCATTTCCTTTAGGCTTTGCAGAATTTGGCTTTCTCTTCAGATCAGACTCTGGTTTGATGTAATTTACAGCATCTGTTGAGAAACTTGTAATTCAGCCCTGACCACTCAAAATCTCACGGGAAAAGGCTCTTTTTCTGTTCCCGACCAGAATCTCAGTCCTCTGAATATGTTACAGGCTGATTCCACACCCTCTCATCCCCACTACACACACACAAACATTGAAAAAGGGCAGGAGGCAGGAGTCTTCCCAACATCCCACTTGCAAAGGAAACACATGTTCATCTATTCTCCAGCAGCCGTTCTTCATTGTGATGCCTCCAATCTAAATGTCAGTACAATTTGCCCTTATAAAAATACAGCTCCCTCCCCTTCCTCCACCAGGGACTGCATCTGTAACCACGGTAACAAAATCCAGGTGCAGCAGCACAACCACAGTTTCTATGAGGATGGAGAGCACAGAGAGGCAAAAGGAAAAATATGGTGCTGCAGTGTTCACATGCAGCCTAGGGTCTGCCGAGGGTCCACGTCTTAGTCCGGCCCAGAAAAGCCTCCACTCACATCTATATTATAAGGCAAAATGACCCCTTACCAGCAGTTATACTATTCTACCTATTCTTGTACCTAATGTCAAAGCCTCTGCTTTATACAGTCAGTTTAGCAAAAATAAATTGTCACTTTCAGGAACAAAATTGTCAAAGCTATAGGTTGAAATGCCTAAAGCCAAGGCAATCCCTGTTTTGGGTTTTTTTTTTTTTTTTGAGATTTCTTTTTCAATTGAATGAGTTACTACTCCCTCTCTCTCTCTCTCTCTCACACACACACACACACACACACTCGCAGGCACACACACACACACGAAAGCAGAAGGGAAGGAAAAGAGGGAGAAAATACTAAGAGGCTCTCATTCTTTGAACATCACAGTGCTAGTTCTTTACAAATAATGTATTTGATTGCATCAGCCACCCTCCAGTGTATATGTGCCAGTATATGCATCTATGTGTAGGTGTTCATGCTTACATGGCTAGTGTACATGCATACATGCATATGTACACACATAGAAGTTTAATGACTTCCCTAAATTTCAGCAACTTTTAGAGCTAGGTGTGCTCAGAGTTTAGGAATCCAATGGCTTCTTTTTATTATATCACATGGTACCCCAAGCGGAATCTCAAGGACTTCCCAAAGGCAATACATACATAAATGCATACATAAATTTCCAAGCAGTTTGGCTGGCATACAAGACACACCACAACCTGAGAAGAACAAACAGGAAGGTCCCTTATTTGAGTCTCCTCTATGAGCTGGAGGCAGTGCCAGATGCTCAGCCAACTTGGGCCTCACGTGGTCGGTGTGACCAAACACAGGCATCCACTTTCTGCAGGCACACAGGGAACTCCATGATTGTTAAAAGTCCTAGGTACTTTTAACGAGATGGAAACATCCTCTTGAGGACAGAACATAAATAAAAGCAGCCCAAAATAAAATATTGGGAAGGACTCTGCCAAAATCAAGGTGCACTCACAGAAAGAATCATTTACTTTGACTTGGGGGATTTCCTGACCTCCACTTTGACAATTACCCAATTTATCTTTGACACAGTTATATCCATTGTCCCCACTTAGTTTTCAATTTTCAACCCCACCTGGACTACACTGACCATGCTGACCTCAACAAGGTCAATTTCTACCTTTATTATTGACCTATAATTGAGATCCACACAACAGACATTGACACCTAATCAATCCTGTATTTGGACAATACCTCCTAGATTGACTCAGTCATGCCCAGAGCTCAGCTGCTGCTTCTTTCTCTGCCTGCTGTCATCTGATTCATCATGACGCTTCAGTAATAGGATGTTAAATGAGAACTTTCCTTTTGATTTAGCACTTTAGCTAAAGCTCTCAAGTTGAGAGTAATGAAGGGAAGAAATGTCCCCAGCAGTTAAAGCCAAGCAAAGAGCCAGTAAGGGAGCTCCCAGAATTGAAAAACTGCATCGTTTTTTAAAATTTAACTTATTTTGTTTTGAGATAATTGTACATTCTTATACATTTGTAAGAAATAATACATATCAGCAATAATAGTCGGAGATATCAATACCTCCACTTTCCATAATGGATAGAACAACTACACAGAAAATTAACAAGAAAAGGGACGACCTGAAAAGTACTATATACCAATTAGACCTAACAGACATGTGCAGAGCAGAGTCCTTTATCCAATATTAGCAAAATACACATTCTACTCAAGTATTCATGAGACAATCTCAAGGATAGATTCTATGTTAGGTGATAAAACAAGTCTCAGTAAATTTAAAGGATTAAAACCATACAAAATATATTCTCCAGTCACAATGGAAAAGTTAGACATTAATACCAAATGGCACCTCAGAAATTCAGACATACACAGAAATTGCATGAAACACCCTTAACCAACCAGTGGGCCAAAGAAAAAATCTAAAGGAAAATTGGAAAATATTTTGAGATAAATGAAAATATAACATATCAAAACCTATGAGATTCAGCAAAAGTGGTACTCAGAGGAAATTGTATAGCTATAAATGCATATATTAAAAAAAGAAATGTAAATCAATAAACTAAACTTTTACCTTAAGGACTCAGAAAAGCAAACTAAATGTAATTCAAGCAGGAGGAAGGAAAAATAAAGATTGGAGCTGAAATAAGTAAAACAGAATAGAAAGGCATTATAGAAAGCCAGTGGAAACAAAAGTTGGTTTCGTAAAAAGATTAGCAATGTTGAAAAATGTTTAGCTAGAATAAAGAAAAAAGAAGAAAAATGTCAAATTGCTAAGAATCAGAAATGAAAAGAAGGGAAATTATTAGCAACCTTCTATAAATAAAAAGGATTTAAAAGGAACACTATGAAAAATTATGTGCCAATGAATTAGAACCTAGATAAAAATAGATTTTTAAAAAGTCTTATGAAGAAAAGTACAAGAATGCTACATGGCTTCATTGATTAGTTCTTTCAAACATTTAAAAGATAATTAAAACTAATCCTTTTCAAACTGCTCCAAAAAATAAATGAAGAAAAAGAACATTCCATCTTACTCCACTTACTACTTGGATGCCAAAACTAGACAAACACATTATGAGTAAAGAAAATTTCAAATGAATATCTCTCATGAATATAGATGCAAAAATTCTCAACAAACATTACGGAATTGAATATAGCAGTATACTAAAAGGATTCTACACCACGACACGACCTACTAGGATTTAACCAGCAATTTAATGTTGGTTAACACACACAAATCAAACAAGGTAATAACGTTAATAGAATAAGAAAAAAAATTCACGAATTCTCTCCATAGATATGGAAAAGGCATTTGACAAAACTTTCTTCCCTTTATGATTAAATTTGAAAAACTCAACAAAGATAGAAATAGACTTCTTTATCTATCTATAGAGTGAGAGCATGTAAATGATAAAGTACATGGTGTAAAAAGTTAACAGTAGGTGAATCTGGATAAAGAGTATACAGGTGTTCTATTACTACAGTATATAGTATACAGGTGTCCTATTATACGGGTGTAGTGCTTTTATCCTAGCAGTCTCTTTTTTTTTAAGGCAGAATAAAAAGAGATCCAAGGCTGTACTTCCAAGAAAAGGAAGTTGTCATCTTATTCTCTGGTTAAACGATACTTTCTGAGCTGCAGAAACAGCAGTTTGACTGGATCAAGCCTGGAAAAATCTCGGAAGAACTTAACATGTATCCCCTAAAGTGTGGGTTGCAACAAGATAGTTTGTGGACTCTGACCTGGAGAGGTCTGAATCAGCCACAAGGGTTGAAGAAGGAGAGGGGAAAACAGGGGGCGGTCAGCTCTGTCTCCACCAAGTGCAGGAAAGAATGCAAAATTCCCCAAGAGGCATGTGAATGCACTGGGAAGTGTAATAAAATAAAATCTCAAGTCTCTTTTAAAGTATCCTGAACAAGGTGGTGTCCTGCCAAGATGCAAGATCCCAGAATTGTTTTATCTCATAGAGACTGACAAGAGTCACAAAGGGGATGAGTTACATTAGATGTCCCCATACAGGAGTCTCCAAAGAACCCATCAAATTATGTTTTGGAAGAACTGTTCCACACTCAGGCAGTGGAATGCTACCTAAATAAAACCAAGTCGACTTGTTTTTGTCTGAATTCATGACCACTGCTTCAGGGGGCCACTAGGACTGCTACAATTCTGCAACCACACTTCCCTGGTTCTTTCCCTTCCCTACTCTCCTTCTTCACATTTTCTCCCTGGTCCTTAAACCTTCACCCTCTTGTTTACCTTCAGAAGATAGTCTATAATGGACCGTGCCAAGCTCTGTGCAGATCTCCTCAGGTTCCTAGATTACTGCAATAGTCCTTCAACTGGCCTCTCCACTTCTGACCTTGACATCTACATGACGTTCCCCCATCTCATCCTCACTGCTTCTCTGCCTCAATGTTCACACCTTGTGTCCTTTGCATATGAGGTCTCCTCTGCTTGGGTTTTCCTCCCCATATTTTCCCATGGCACACTCACTTATTTCCCTTAGATTTTTTCCCAAATGTCACTTAACCAGAAAGTCCTTCATTGACCACTCTATATAAAATGGCAACCCCCGTCCTAGAAATCTCTCTTCCCCTTTTCTGCTTTACTTTCCCCCATACCTCCTATTGTCTTAAGATTCAATATATTTTTATGAATACATTTTGCCTCACCTTGCTTGAAAAAAGTTCCATGAAGCAGGGCATTGTCACCCGGGTTGATATCCAGAACCCTGAGCAGTACCTGATGTAAATTTAAAACACAATGAATATTTGTTGAATGAGGGAATGACTCCCTCCCCCGAGCCCGAATCCAGCAGGATGCAGAGGCACTCAGACCACGTGAAGGAGGTAAGACAATGATTGTGCAGAGTGAAGGAGCAGACCCAACCCAACCCCAACTCTGATCCATGAGCAGAGCCAGGCCCAAGCAGGTGAGGAGGAGAGGCTTTCCTCTGCATCTGGGAGAGAAGCTTTAATTTAAATATACCTCGACTTGATAATACCTGAAGACACGACTATTCTAGTATCTAACACAGACCAGAAATGCTGTGAGACCATCCCTAGATTCAATCCTGTGGTGGAGAAGGGAGAGTAAACAGAATGGAGTTGAATGCAGTGAGAGAAAGTAATAAAGCCATTTCCCGGTCTCCCTGCATAATTAAGTCTGTTTAATAAACCTTTAAATGAGATGCCCTTAGTCGCTGCTGGCATAGATGGCTATTCTGGAGGAAAGTAGTGTAGCCAATTGAGGTATGAGCAAGTCCTCGCTAGAGTGAGAAGATCCCTTTTCTTCACAAGGTCAATAGCATTTTGCTCATTGTGAAATAAAGGTATGTGTGTGAACTGAGCTCATGGGACCAGATGCCTGCCCTCATCCTCCATCCAAGGCAAAGCTGGGATTTGCCCACAAAGCCCTGTATCTGTCTTGAGCCTCCAAGAGCTACAGGCAGTTTCTCAGGTTGTGATTAAAGTATCATGGCCTTAAAGGTGCCCAGAGAGGAATGGCTTTATTCTGCTGATGACCCAAGAAAAGCATTCCCCAAACATGCAGGAAGAAAGAAAGGCACAAGGAAAGGGTGTACAGTGTGCACAGAAACACCCAAGTGGTGTAGCCTAACATTAAAAGGAGAGCAGTGTTAGGAGCTGCAGTGAGACAAGCAAGAAAAGTTTAAGCTGAACAACACCTTTTGGGATCTGAATTGTTTTAAACAAACATGTACAGTATATACACACATGTTTGTTTAAAAATATGTATCAGCACACCCTTTATATCTTCACCCTGGTCCCTGAAGAGCCTGTGTGGTAGGAGAGCAGCTGTCAGAGACTGCACAGAGCCCCTGGAAATCCTTTTCCAAGTTGATCTCAATTAGTTATTACAGACCACGTGGAGTGGATAATCTACACGATTCCCTTGCAACTTTAAGTTGCAGTATTTTGCTAAGTATTGCACTTTTGAAATCTCCTCAGTGGTAGGACCAAACTTTACATCCACACATGTGCATCAGGCACCTCCATACTAACAAAATAGTTCCAAGCAAGCAATCCACAATTATGTAAAATAACATTCATATACTTGATAGTGCTGACAACTTGACAACATGCCAGGCAGTATTCGAAGAGCATTATAGGTATTACATAATTTAATTTTTATAATAACTCTAAGAACAGAGTAGTTAAGTAACCTGCCCAAGGCTAAACAGCTAATAAGTAGAAGAACTGGTTTGAATTCTCAGCATTCTGGCTCCTGAGGATATATTGCTAAGGATAACTAGGCACAAGATACAGAAGCAAACCTCTGATTGTTTATCTCTCTTTTTTTCCTTCTGAATTACCTTCCTCTGAAGGTGATGCATGTCCAATTCACTTCCAAGCTCGCACCAACACTGGGCTTTTTTTAATCCTCTACCACAAGCATGCCTTGTTTACTTACCTTTATTCATTCCTCCTTTCCAAGATATCTGCCATTCCCTTCCACTCAAAGTCAATGCAATGCCTTCTCTTTTTACTATTTCCTTATTCAAGGCTCTTGGAATTATTGAAGCTCTGAGCAAAAGGGCTAGAGTTAGAGTGGGTAAAGATGCAGCCTGGATCTTACAACTAGATTCCTGGGATCCTTGGAGGGCCAAGCACTGAATAACAATTGCTAATCTTTCTGAGTTTACACAAGACAGTACACCATGCTATCTGAGATTCTAAGGACATATCTTTGTCTCAGAGTTAACAGTATCACCCATTTGATAAGGCACACACCTGTGATCAGTGTCCAGGCTGTTATGGCTCCATCATTAGACAATGAGCTGGCCTCCACGGAGGCATGGCTCTGGCATTGCCATTTCAAAAACCAAGACTGCTGACTCACTAGGCTGCAGCAGTTACTTCTGAATAACATCCCACTAAAGCCAAAAAAGGAGACCTTTATATATTCATTCTGTCTACAGCAAGATCCCTGTGAAAATTAATGAAGACTGAAATGGTCCACAAGAGTATAAGCAAAGCATATTAAAAACGATGGAAAGCAATGCCCTAAGCTCTAACATATCAAGTGAAGGGGTACTTAGTAGCTTCTAGTCTGTCTCCTACACGGTTGTATCAGCACTTGGTAAGTGAGTAAATCATCCTCACATGAGAGTTCAAGTACTGACCTTCAGAGAGGATCCCTGAGAGCCAAGCAATCCCATGTTTACCCTATTGTTAACACAAATAAAATGTACCATAAGATCATGAAAAGTTCTTTCTTTTGGAGAGGATGGATGTGTTTATGCATAGATTGTGGTGATGATTTCACTGGTATATACTTATCTTCAAACTTGATCTTGTCATCAAATTGTGTACATTATATAGGTATCGTTTCTTGTATGTCAGTCATTCTTCAGTAAAATGTTTTTTTTTAAATAAGAGATTATTTGAAAAAGAAAAAAGAGTCTTCCTGATTCATTATGTAAAAGGTCTGGGACCTGATTCATTATGTAAAATGTGATCATCAAGGTGATTCCAAGACAATGCAACTGTCTGGCATACCAGTACAGCAAGTCTAAAAGGGGATGGGCCACTTTTCCCCTAGCAGAAATACCAATACTGACATGCCTGAACCAGAGAACAAATCTCCCCAACTCTTAACACAAGGAAAGAAAAGAACAAGATGAAAGGAGGAGAGAGGAAATAAAGGAAGATGAGAGTAAAGAGAAGGAAGAGGCAAGAGGAGGAGAAAGATGAAAAGAAAATAGATTTATATTTTTGATTAGGTCAAAATATAATTCTAAGCCATCATCAAAATATGAGAATTTCCTTTCTTTATTTCCCTTTACTCATCCCATTGACCATCTTCCTTCTGTCTTTTTAACAAGGATTTTTTTTATATTAATTTCTCTCCTTTGCTTTCTTTGGGGCTAAATGTATCATGATCTGAATAATTTCCCATTGAAAGACTTTTAGACTCTTATTTCTAATGCAGCATGCAAAGAGCTTGGAAGTCGCCACTTCCATCTTTGCAAGAAAACCTGAAAAATCAACAAATCTTTGGTCAATTGAGGGAACAGGGCAAATTGCTTCCCACAAATCTGGAAGTACAGGTGAATATAGAAAATTGGAGCTTCTTAGGAGCAGAAACCACATGTGGAACCTGTGGGTAGGAGCACTTAAAGGGTAACTGACTAATTTCTTGAGGCTCAGTATGGAGTAACTTGAGAGATAAAACCTCTTGGGGGGCCATGGGGTGGGGATATGTTCTTGAGTATTGTCTCCAGGAGCTGCACCAAGTTATCAGGGCAAAGATAAGAAAAAAAAAATGCCCTATACTTTAGACAGAGAAAGGGGAAATGTAACCATTTTTAAATACACTCAAATCTTTCTGTTCTTGTGAACTAAGGCCTGACCTCAAAGGAACCTATTTCACCAGAGTCAAACCATCATGAGTTTTACCTAAACTGAACCAACAATAGAAGTGGGAAACACCCAGCCATTCTGTATCAACTAAGAAAGGAAGGGAGGCAGCTGAGAAGCACTTAGGAAGGTCACAGCATAGAGGCACAAGCCACCAAAAGACTGATATGTGGGACTTCTGCTAAGATGTCCGAATAGGAACAGCTCCAGTGATCTTCGTATTTCCAGCTGAGTACCAGGTTCATCTCAATGGGACTGGTTGGACAGTGGGTGTAGCCCAAGGAGAGCAAACTGAGGCAGGGTGGGGCGCTGCCTCGCCCAGGAAGTGCAATGGGCCAGAGGGCACTCCCTCCTATCCAACGGAGGCCACCGGGGATGACTGGCCACTCCAGAGCTCCAGTTCCAATGCTGCGCTTCTCTTGTGATTTTTGCAACCCACAGACCAGAAGATCCCTGCATGCCTACAGGTGCCACGGGTTTCTAGGGCAAATCTGGGCTGCCAATTCAGCTGGTGACCCGAGTTCCCAGCACAAATCTGAGGAACCATTTTAGCTGGAGCCTGGAGTGCCTACAAGACAGAGTTGCCCATACACCTGAAAGAAAGGGGGCTGAAGGCAGGGAGCCAGGTGATCTGGCCCTGCGGGTCCCACCCCCACAGAGACCAGCAAACTGAATACCACTGGCTTAGGATTTTCAAAGCCAGCATAGCAGTTTCAGCTCGACCCTGGACAGTCAAGCTCCGTGGGGGTAGCGGCGTCTGCCATTACGGAGGCAGCTCTAATCTTACTTGTGTAAACAAAAGCACAAAGAAGTATACACAGCAGCTGGGGGGAGCCCACGGCAGCTCAACAATGCCTCTGCAGGCAGACTGTGACTAGAATCCCTCCTTGCTGGGCAGAGTATCTCTGAAAAAAAAAACAGCATCCTGTCAGGGACTTATAAATAAACCCGTACCTTCCCGAGACAGAGCAGCTGGGAAAAGGAGCGGTTGTGAGCTCCACTGCAGCAGACTTAAACGTCCCTGCCTAGCAGCTCTGAAGAGAGCAACGGAGCTCACAGCATAGCACTAGAGCTCTGACAAGGAATAGACTGCCTCCTCAAGCGGATCCCTGACCCCCATATATCCAAAGAATCACTCATACAGGAGAGCTCTGGCTGACATCTGGCAGGTACCCTTTTGGGACAAAGCTACTAGAAGAAGGAACCGGCAGCAGTCCTTGCTATTCTGCACCCCTGCAGGTGATTTCTAGGCAAGCAGGGTCTGGAGTGGGCCTCCAGCACTCCTGCAGCAGAGGGACCTGTTAGAAGGAAAACTAAAAAACAAAGAAATAGCCTCAATATCAACAAAAAGGATGCCCATGCAGAGATACCACCCAAAAATCACCAACTTCGAAGACCAAAGGTGGATAAATCCATGAAGATGGGAAGAAACCAGTGCAAAAAGGATGAAAGCACCAACAACCAAAACATCTCTTCTCTTCCAAGGGATCACAACTCCTCACCAGCTAGGGAACAAACCTGGATGGAGAATGAGTTTGACAAATTGACAGAAGCAGGCTTCAGAAGGTGAGTAATAACAAACTTCTCTGAGCTGAACGAACATGTTCTAACCCAATGCAAAGAAACTAAGAATGCTGAAGAAAGTTAGACAAAATGCTGGCTAGAATAACCAGCTTAGAGAAGAACATAAACGACTTGATGGAGCTGAAAAACACAGCACGAGAACTTCGTGAAGCATACACAACTTTCAATAGCTGACTCAATCAAGCAGAAGAAAGGATATCAGAGATTGAAGATCAAATCAATGAAATAAAATGAGAAGGCAAGATTAGAGAAAAAAGAGTGAAAATAAATGGACAAAGCCTCCAAGAAATATGGGATTATGTGAAAAGACCTATTCTATGTTTGATCAGTGTACCTGAATGTGACGGGGAGAATGAATCCAAGCTGGAAAACACTCTTAAGGATATTATCCAGGAGAACTTCTGCAACCTGGCAAGGCAGGCCAACATTCAAATCCAGGAAACACAGAGAACACCACAAAGACATTCCTCAAGAAAAGCAATCCCAAGGCACATAATCTTCAGATTCACCAGGGTTGAAATGAAGGAAAAAATGCTAAAGGCAGGCAGAGAGAAAGGTCGGGTCACCCACAAAGGGAAGCCCATCAGACTCACGGCAGATCTCTTGGCAGAAACCCTACAAACCAGAAGAGAGTGGGGGCCAAGATTCAACATCCTTAAAGAAAAGAACTTTCAATCCAGAATTTCATATCCAGCCAAACTAAGCTTCATAAGTGGAGAAATAAAATCCTTTATGAGCAAGCAATTGCTGAGAGATTTCATCACCACCAGGCCTGCCTTGCAAGAGCTCCTGAAGGAAGCACTAAATATGGAAAGGAACAACCAACCAGTACCAACCACTGTAAAAATGTACCAAATGGTAAGGACCATCAAAACAATGAAGAAACTGCATCAACTAATGGGCAAAACAACCAGCCAGTATCAAAATGGCAGGATGAAATTCACACATAACAATATTAACATTAAATATAAATGGGCTAAATGCCCCAATCAAAAGACACAGACTGGAAAATTAGATAAAAAGTCAAGGTCCTGCATTCAGGAAATGTATCTCACATACAAAGACAAACATAGGCTAAAAATAAAGGATGGAGGAAGATTTACCAAGCAAATGGAGAGCAAAAAAAAATCAGGGGTTCCAATCCTAGTTTCTAATAAAATGGACTTTAAATTAACAAAGATCAAATGAGACAAAGAAGGGCATTAGATAATGGCAAAGGGGGCAATGCAAAAAGAAGAGCTAACTATCCTAAATATATATGCACCCAATACAGTAGCAACCAGATACATAAAGCAAGTTCTTAATGACCTACAAAGAGATTAGACTCCCACAGAGTAATAGTGGAGACTTTAACACTACACTGTCAATATTAGACAGATCAATGAGACAGAAAATTAACAAGGATATCCTGGACTTGAACTCAGATCTGAACCAAGCAGACCTAATAGACATGTACAGAACTCTCCACCCCTAATCCAGAGAATATACATTCTTCTCAGCACTACATTGCGTTTACTCTAAAATTGACCACATAATTGGAAGTAAATCACTCCTCAGCAAATGCAAAAGAATGGAAATCATAACAACCAGTCTCTCAGACCACAGTGCAATCAAATTAGAACTCAGGACTAAGAAACTCACACAAAACCACACAACTACATGGAAACTGAACAACCTGCTCCTAAATGACTACTGGATAAATAATGAAATGAAGACAGAAATAAAGATGTTATTTGAAAACAAGGAAAACAAAGACACAACCTACCAGAATCTCTGGGACACACTTAAAGCAGTGCCTAGAGGGAGATTTATAGCAATAAATGCCCACATGAGAAACAAGGAAAGATCTGAAATCAACACGTTATTATCAAAATTAAAAGAACTAGAGGAGCAAGATCCAAAAAATTCAAAACCTAGCAGAAGATAAGAAATAACTAAGATCAGAGCAGAGCTGAAGGAGATAGAGACACAAAAAAACACCCCTCAAAAAATCAATCAAGGACCTAGTTTTTTGAAAAGATCAACAAAACAGAGAGACCACTAGGCAGACTAATAAAAAAGAATAGAGAGAAGCATCAAATAGATGCAATAAAAAATGATAATGGGGATATCACCACCAATTCCACAGAAATACAAACTACCGTCAGAGATTACTACAAACAACTCTTTGTACATAAACCAGTAAATCTAGAAGAAATGGATAAATTCCTGGACACGTACACTCTCCCAAGACTAAACCAGAAAGTTGAATCCCTGAATAGACTAATAACAAGGTCTGAAGTTGAGGCAGCAATTAATAGCCTACCAACCAAAAAACTCCACGTCCAGATGGGTTCACAGCTGAATTCTACCAGACATACAAAGAGGAGCTGGTACCATTCCTTCTGAAACTATTCCAAACTATACAAAAAGAGGGAATACTCCGTAACTCATTTTATGAGACCAACATCATCCTGATACCAAAACCTGGCAGAGACATAATTAAAAAAGAAAATTTCAGCCCAATACACATGATGAACATTGATGCAAAAATCTTCAATAAAATACTGGCAAACTGAATGCAACAGCACATCAAAAAGATTATCCATCATGATCAAGTCCGTTTTATCCCATGGATGCAAGGCTGATTCAACATATGCCAATCTATAAACATAATTCATCACATAAACAGAACCAAAGACAAAACCACACGGTTATCTCAATTGATTCAGAGAAGGCCTTCAACAAATTCAACAGCCCCTTATGCTAAAAATTCTCAGTAAACTAGGTATTGATGGAAGGTATCTCAAAATAATAAAAGCTAT
>CAUYLG010060463.1:0-18283 GCA_963573385.1 Cacajao melanocephalus
AATCCCAGATACTCACGTGTCTGTGGCAGGAGAATCGCTTGAACCTGGGTGGCAGTGGTTGTGGTAAGCTGTGTTTGCACCATTGCACTCCTGTCTGGGAAACAGTGTGAGACTCTGTCTCAAAAAAAAAAAAAAAAAAAACAAACAAACAACCTTACCACGTCTGTGAAGGCTTCCCTGATCCTGACACAGTAGTCACTCTCATTCTGGGGAACTGCCACTGTACTACTGTGTGAACAGAAATATGGCAGTATCTACAGAAAATAAAAATGCAAATACCCTTTGATCCACCAGTTCCACTTCTAGGAATCTTTCCTCCAAAATATTTGTTCCTGTGCACAAACGTGTGTGTATAAGGAATGCCCAGTGAACTGGAAAGCCAAAGGACTATCCATCAATGTGAGAACTGTGAAATAAGCTACAGCCCCCGAATACTATGTAGCCATGAAAAAGAATGAAGTATGTATATGTACAGATCACCCAGACTTTGTTAGGCCAAAAGGTGAACCACAACATATTATATAATTAAAACATACAATGCCATGAAAATTTCATATGAGTGTTAAGTGTTAGCAGAATGCACATTAAATTGTTACAGTTGTCACAACTACAGCACAAAGAAAGTTGAGGTTGGTGGTGGCAGTGCTGTAGGACTTCACTTCTTACTCCAGACACTTTAGGATTGCTTAAATATTTTATGACTAGAGTATATTTGGGTGTTGTTTGCCATAATTAAACAAACTAAGTGCCTAAAACTAAAGCAAAATAATACCAATTTATTTTTTAAATCTTTTTAAGACAGGGTTTGGCTCAGTCACCCACATTGGAGTGCAGTGGCACCACCATGGCCCACTGCAGCCTCAACCTCCCAGGCTCAAGTGATCCTCTCACCTCACCCTCCCAAGTAGCTGTGACTATAAGCATGCACCATCATGCCCGGCCAACTTTTTTTAAAAAAATTTTTTGTAGAGACAAGGTCTCACCATGTTGCCCAGGCTGGTCTCTAACTCCTGAGATCAAGCAATTCTCCCACCTTGGCCTCCCAAAGTGCTGGAATCACAAGTGTGAGCTGCCGCTCCAAGCCTCTAATTTATTTTAGCATACTTATAAAATTCAGAAAAAAATAAATAATAAAAATCACCAGTAGAGTTGTTACTTACTATAAGCAAAATCATTTAAAAGGTGGTCATGTGCAATGTTCTTTTCTTTTGATAAGCTTCACTCTGAAATCAAGACACGCAGAAGAGAGTATTTTATGAAACTTGCCTCTAAATAGCTTTCATTGGTTGACTTAATTTTTTTAGCAGCTAATAAAGTACGATTTCAAAACACTGATAGTAAACACAACTGATTGCAAAACCATTGAGGGAGAATTATGATAGAATCCTGGGCTACCCAAAGTTCTAATGCAAGAGAAATTTCTGGGCTTGTGTTTAAAAGAGAGTTTCACTAAAACTGATGACTTTGTATGACCTAATTCAGCCAATCACACTCGGCATTCCCATAGTTTATTACCCGCTCCCATCAAATCAATAATCTTGGTTACGTAAAGCATGCTTCAGTCGTTTCCATTTTCTTTTGTCATGAGGAGAACTGAGTAAGAGCTGGAGTAATGGAAATTCCTTTCATTCTTTATCAAGCTGAGTTCGAGGTTTCCTGAATCTGAGTTGCTATAACCCTATAAATTGTTAAAAGTCTCACCCTAGAAAGCTACACACTGCAACAATCTTCCCCGATGTACTTGGCCTTCTGCATGCCCTGTGCTGCACTCTTCTTTATTAGCACTGTTATATTATTCATTTTAAAAGTCACATTCATTTTATAAAGCGTCTTGGGACTAGGATGCTTTTCCAATCCACTTTTGTTTGGATGACTATCCCATTACTGTATTTATGCCTCAGAGCACCAAGAAATCATCCCTAAGGGCACCATGTAACACATAATATTAACAGATTTACAGGTGCAAGGTACTACTGTGAATTTTATAGAACACGCACCGCTGTCCTCATGGAGAACATGAGGCCCAAGGCAGTCAGGTCACTTGTCCAGCTCATAGCCATCAATGTCTGATGGATTTCCAACAGCAAAGGTTGTTCGCAGCCGGGCACTTGGTAGTGCGTGCCTATAATCCCAGCTAGCAGGAGGAGTTTGATTACAGCCTGAGCAAGATAATGAGACCCCATCTCTTACAAAAAAATATGTTGTTTTGCCCCAGCAGCAGAATGGATTCTGATTTCGGGGCAATAAGATGCCTGTTATGCAGACAGATGAAGAGGGAGGCTGGCTCTGAATTCCTGTGCCTGCTTTAAGTCTTTCTGTGCCATTGTTTAAAAACAGCCTCATCAAGAAATAATTCACATGCCATAAAATTCACTCATTTTAAATGTACAATTCAGTGATCTTCGCTACATTTACAGAGCTGTGCAACCATCACCACAATCCTATTTGAGAACATTCTCATCATGTTAAAAGATCCCTAATGCCCATTTGCAGTTTATTTCCCCTAGAAGAAACTACTTACACTGGAACCCTTTTCTCAGGGTCTGATTCTGAGGGAACCCAAAAGAAGACACTCCCCACCATGGTGTGCAATGCATACTGAGACTAACGTAGACAGCCATTCCACCCCAACCTAGATCTGCCACTCTTATCAGTTCATCCTCAAAACATAAAAGGCAGTTGCTATAATTAAAAAAAAACAGATAATAACAAGTGTTTGGTGAAGATGCAGAGAAATTGGAACCCTCATGCCCCATTGGTGGGATTGTAAAGTGGTACAGCCAGTGTAGAAATCAGCCTGGCATTTCCAGAAAAGAGTTAAACAGAGTTATCACATGACCCCACCACTCTACTGCTAGAAAGATACCCAAGAGAACCAAAAACATACGTTCACAAAAGAAACTTCCAGACATCTGTTCCTAGCATTATTTATAATGGCCAAAAAGTGAAAACAACCAAAATGTCTATCAACAGATAAATGGAGAAAATAGAGAGGACTTCCTTATTTTGCTGACTCAGGTTGACCCCAATCTAATGTTTTTTGGAACACTGCCCCATCTCAAAGTCTAGTTTGATTATGTGGAACTTAGCACAAGTGACTCTATCCTGGTTTGGTCTGATCTACTGGGGCCTACCTAGTGAAGGAGGCAAGTCCAAAACAGTGGACTCCTGTAAACTTTTTCTTTTCTTTTTGAGACAGAGTCTCACTTTGTTGCCCAGGCTGAAGTGCAGTGGCACAATCTTGGCTCGCTGCAACTTTAACCTCTTGGGGTTCAAACAATCCTCCCACCTCAGCCTTCAGAGTAGCTGAGACTACAAGCACATGGTACCATGTCTGGCTAATTTTTGTATATTTTATAGAAATGGGATTTTATCATGTTGCCTAGGCTGGTTTTGAACTCCTGGCCTCAAGCAATCCTCCTGCCTTGGCCTGCCAAAGTACAGGGATTATAGGCATGAGCCACCACACCTGGCCTTTATATACCATTTTAACAAAGGGAAATAGATTGTGGAGAGGTGACTCAACAAAGGAGAAAGGGAGGCAGGGCTTGGGCTTCTAGGGGTGGAAAATTGTGGCGAAGTGACTAAAAAACATATGGTGAATAAGGTTTGTTTTGCAGATAAAAGTCATTTGGAGTTAGTCTCCTCCTGGTATGAGGGATATCAGAAGGAGGACACTTTACAAATGGAATTCTCTGTCATCTTTACAAAGGGAAATTTATGCCCTACTTGTAAGCAGCAGAAGTAAAGCGAGTTCTTCTGGTGTCTGCTATTTCTTAATTGCCCTCAGCTCAAAATAATCTTGTGCTACAGTGGCATATCTTGGAGGTGGCATATTCTGATCCCCTCCAAAAGACTGGAATGGAGCAACAAGAGGAGCTGAATCCACTTGCAAATCCACAGAAGCCAGGTAGTTCAATCAACTGAAAAAACACGATTCCAGATCACTTTCCTTGTGCACTTAATTACTAACCCTGCAAGGCAAGCAAGGCAGTGTCCAGCAAGGACAGTCACAGCCAAGATGCCCACCCACATCAACATGAAGATGCCATGTGAGGACTAATATTTTCATGAGCTCAGAAATGGGTGAAGGTGAAGGATCCCAAATTAGGGTATGTGGCTTTCTGGTGAGTCTCAAGAATTGGTGGAGGTGTGAAAAGAATTTGTTTTTTGTTATTGAGAAGAGCGCTAGGGCTTGAAACTGGGAGCCAGTGGTGTGGTTCTGCTGGTTGGAGAGTTTTCCCTGAGCAGCCTGCTGGGAGTGAAATTGAGTAGAAGCCGCTGCACCGGTCAATTTACCTCCCAGCAGACCCAGGGCTGCAGACCTAAAGCCAGCCTGAGCCAGGGAGACTGAACCTGGACAGGGCAGGAGGTGGAGCGCTGGCTGCCCTGCATGGCTGGGGCTTTCTTTGTTGCAAGATGCATTGATTCTTAGCAAACTGCTTCACTTGTCTCTGGAGGCTGAAGCTTTTTTCCCCGAACCCAGAACCTTGATTTTTAGTGATCTCACAACAGGCCTGGGCCACAGCAGGATGGTTTCTGTATGATCTACGTCTTGGAAGCAGGAAATAAAAAGGAAGAAAAACACTGCTGCATGCACCTTCAGTGGTAGAAAAAAAATGTGTATTCCAATGGAATACTATGCATCATCTCTAACCCACTCTCTGCCTTATCAGATTAGGATTTTTTTCCTTCTGATTCTGAGTCATATTCTGAGCTATTTTACAACTCTGCAAACTGTAGATAACAGAAAACAGCCATGTAAATTCCATCCTGTCCGATAGAGGTCTGGCTGACAAGAAACAGTTTTGCCTCGTTTACAATTCAACAGTTCCTTTACACCATATAAACTTGTGCTTCTTCTTTTTTGAGCCCATTGTAAAACCTGCCTGAGTTCCTCACCAAATAAGCTAAATAAAACACTTAACATGTATGTTATAACATATGAATGAGACTCTTGATTTTATCTTTTCCTGAAAATTATCTCTAAACAGCCCCCACCCTGCCTCTTTCTATGTCTTTCTAGGATCATGAGGTCATAGGGTCTGGGTAGGTCTCCAAAGGGGAAAGTGTGTATTTTGGGGGAGCAGGAATGAATGGGGGCTCACATTGATTAGACACTTAACTGTGTACTGATGACTTTATAAACACAATTTTTCTCTTTCTCTTTCTTTCCCCTCCCTCCCTCCTTCCTTTCCTCCCTCCCTCCATTTTTATGCTGCTGATAAAGACATACCCGAGACTGGGAAGAAACAGAGGTTTAATTGAACTTGTGGTTCCACATGGCTCGGGAGGCCTCAGAATCATGGTGGGAGATGAAAGGCACTTCTTACGTGACGGCAGCAAGAGAAAAATGAGGAAGATGCAAAAGCAGAAATCCCTGATAAACCCATCAGATCCCATGAGACTTATTCATGGCTCAAAGTATCTCCCACTGGGTCCCTCCCTCAACACATAAGAATTATGGGAGTATAATTCAAGATGAGATGTGGGTGGAGACAGACAGCCAAGCCATATCCCTTCCTTCCTCCCTCCCTTTCCTTCTTTCCTTCACTTTTTCCCTCCCTCCCTCCCTCCCCTCTTTCTTCCTTATTCTTTCTTTCTCTCTTTCTTCTTTTTCTTTCATAGAGATGAGGTCTTGCTTTGCCACCTAGACTGAAGTACAGTGGCACAATCATCGCTCACTGCAGCCTCCACCTCCTGGGCTCAAGCAATCCTCCTGCCTCAGCCTCTCAAGTAGCTGGGACTACAGGTGCATGCCACTACGCCCAGCTTGAATTTAATTTTTAAAACAACCACATGTAACAGCAATTGCTACACCATTTTACGGAGCAGGAAACTGAGTTCAGAGTTAATTTCAGAGAGAAGTGCTTTGTAGAGATAAGTATTGTTTCAGTGATAAGTATTACGCGGGGATGACGTTCAGAAAGAAGTTAATTTGCCCAATGCAGAGGCAGAAGAGGTGTGATGCCTTTCCTCAGCTATCATAAGGGTCATGGTTGAAACTCCTACAGTGAAAGAGGGGTTAACAAGGGAAAAGCCCACAGATGATTTTAATCAAAGTTTTATATGCTACAGGAGCTTTCAGAAACGAAGACCCAAAGACCCCAGGAAAACTGTTTTTATGCTTTTGTTTAGTGAAGAATGGACAGCCATGTAAACATGTGATTGGACAAAAGAGAATGATGGAATTGTAATAGACAAATAGGAGAAACCCAGCAAGGCTTATCTGTTCAGAGCTTCTTGGCCTCTCTGGAGCCGTCCTTCCTCCTGGGTATGGGGCAGCACCTCTGGAATGAGGATCCTCCAGGGAGGAGGGAGGAGAGAGAAGGGAGAATGGCCTTCCTAGGTTTTATGGCTTGCTCTAGGAGAGAGGAGTTTGCATTTTTGAATTTCTGTGATCTGCCTTAGGGAAGAAGAATTCTGGTTTCTGTGACTTGTTTCAGGGGAGAATGAGGGATAGGAGACAGGAAGATGGGAGGAGGTCTTGGAGGGACTTCGCTTCTGGGGCCTTCCAATCTCCTTTAGTTCACGGTGCTCAGCAGGCAGAAGCAACATATTGAGGAGCATCATTTTCTGAGCCCCAATATTCCCCTGTCTGAAACTTCTTGGGGAAAGTCCAGGAATTGGGTCGGTGGATTGTCTCCTAAGTCATTGAACAGTCTCTGAGTTCCACGCACAGTTCAGTTCAACACCTAACAGTTGTGTCTCATTTCGGGAGGTGGCCTTGCACATGGGCTTCCACTCTAGGTGGTTAGAGCAGTCAAGTATTTAAGAAGAGGCATTTTTATGAAAACAAAGAAAAACATAGGCTAATGATTAGAACAAACTATAAACTCAGTCTTTGAGTCCAGAGAGCAGCCAGTCAAGGAGATATTTAGATCGCCACTGACTGCCCTTACTCCAGCTGAAGCAGCAGCAGTTTGCATCAGGTGTCTTAGTGACCCTTCTGAGTAGTCCATACAGTAACATTATGAGGTTGTTCATACATAGGCTAGCGTGGCGCTTTCTCTGAAGTTTACATCAAGCGGTCCAGCTTCAGCTCACAGGGATTCGGAAACAGAGTGGTATTAATTTCAGTGATTCCAAGCCAGGGGATGGGAGGAGAATTGGAAACATTAGTTTGGAGAGTTGTAGTCAGATATTGGAGGAAACTAAAAAATTTAGGATCCAGTCTAGAGTTTAGGTAGATAATGAACCCGCAAAAACAATGAGGCGGAGTCTAATAATAAGTACAGTCTAGTCTCTTCTGAAACAATTTTTCTCTCTAGAGTCACTCCCTTTCTACGAAAGATAATCAAAGGAAGACTGATTTGTTTGCAAAATAGGTTTAATCTCATGAAAGCTGGTCTGATTATTGACGCAGGTGCGGCGAGAATAGTGATGGGCCACGTAAAATTTGCTTTGCTGGAACTTTTGATAAGAAATCTTAGGCTGGACCTCCCAAGGTTAGGAAGCGCAAGTGAGGACTATGTAATGCTTTAGATGTGGGTGGATTCCTCTCCTCTTGAGGGCCCCAAAATATCATGAGGTTCCTAAGCTTGCCAGGAAGTGACAATCCTTGGAACTGGGAAGGATGGGAACCCTCAGGCCATTTTTTCTAAGCGGGTCTTTATTAGCTCCATAAAGTCAGCCTTAGTTCCTTAAAACTACCTGGTCATATCTGAAATATGACATTCTGGTCAAAGCCTTGCTAATATAATCAGGGTTTCCAATGGTGTCCTGTTACAAGGAGAGCACAATCTAATTAAACTTAACGCAAATAACTATATTACCGTAAAGATAAGAATACTCACAAATAGCTTCTAAATTCTGGAGGGATAAGGTAGGGAGAAAAAGTAAATGCCTACATTTTTGTTCATAAAAATATACTTTACCAAGTTGATGTGAGCTATAGGTAGCTTAAAAGAAAAAAGATTTTTTGGCCAGGAGTGGTGGGTCACGCCTATAATCCCAGCACTTTGGGAGGCCAAGGTGGGTGGATCACTTGAGATCAGGAGTTCAAGACCAGCCTGGACAACATGGTGAAACCCTGTCTCTACTAAAAATACAAAAATTAGTTGGGCGTGGTGGTGCTCACCTGTAGTCCCAGCTACTCGGGAGGCTGAGGCAGGAGAATCACTTGAACCTGGGAAGTGGAGGTTGCAATGAGCCGAGATCGGGCCACTGCACTCCAATCTGGGTGACAGAGCAAAACTCCATCTCAAAAAAAAAAAAAAGAAAAGAAAAGAAAAAAAAAAGGCAGCACAAGCACAATAAATTGAAGCACAGAATCTCTTTCCTAGGCCAATTACTTTAAAAGGGGAAAAAAAACCCTTCACATTCTCAGATCAATATTTCAAAATAACTTTACCATTTCAACAGAGAAGAGTAAATTCCACTTTTGCAGTAGTGTACTATCAATACTAAAGTTAATTTTAAAAAATCTTAAACAAACCCATCCAATCTCAGTCAGCTTTGACCACACAAGATTTTTGCAAACCTTATTATAACTTCTAAAAAATACCCATTGGCTTTTCTGTTTTCTCTTTTTTGGACAAAAATGCATTCTTCATAACTTTCCTTATCAAATACATTCTTTATTTCCTTGCATGCAGAGCTGTTTCCCTTGTAACAGTCTGAATTCTATTTATTATAATTTTTATTTCATAGTAACCTTAATTTCTAGTGAAAACTACCAAAGCATTGTGAATTGTCTTATATCTGCATTCACTATTTCATAATATCTAGAAAGATGTTTCTTCAATTTTTCATGTATCTTAACAGAAACAAATATATTTAGTTTTTGCCATATAAAAACAAGATGCCAAAGTATATAAACTTAAACTATGCTTACTTATTAATATTCAGTATTTTAACTTAGAAATGACCCAGCCATTTAACACATATCTATTATTTAATTTCACTTGAAGGTTTCAAGTTACCAAAATAATTTTTGAAACTATTTTTAAATAGACATATATTATAAGACATATATTATAGGCTGGGCATGGTGGCTTATGCCTGTAATCCCAGCACTTTGCAGGGCTGAGGCAGGAGGATCACTTGAGCCCAGGTTCAAGACTAGCCTGGGCAACATAGCAAGACCCCATCTCTAAAAAAAAATTAAAAATTAGCCAGGCATGGTGGTGCATACCTCTAGTCCCAGCTACTCAGGAGGCTGAGGCAGGCGGATTACTTGAGCCCAGGAGCTCAAAGGTTGCAGTGAGCTATAGCTATGATCAGGCTACTGCCCTCCAGCCTGGGTGACAGTGTGAGAACCCTGTCTCAAAAAAAAAAAAAAAAATATATATATATATATATATATGAGATATAATAATTATTGAAAAAATCTACAAACTTTATCTCACATCTTATTCCATTCACTTATTCTTAATAATTATTCTTGAACTGGTCATGAACATTTCATGAGATATTAAACAAAGCTAGCCACTATTTTTGTTGTTCAACAAGCACTTTTCTTGTTGACATATCAGGCAAGCATCAAAAATATCACAAAAGTAAAAAAACTAAAAAGCTAAGCATGGTTCTTCCTTTTTTCCTGATGACAGTCATCTCCCTGAAGATTGTATTTTCAAAAGATAACTACCAAATTCTAGAAAAGACAGGTGGGAAATTTACATCTCAAGGGCACAAGGAAAGCCTCTTATCAGAGGTCAATCTCACAGAGGCTGTGGACTAGATTTTAGGCTGGTGGCTGAGCAGACCTCTAGTGGCTGTCTGAATGTTTCCAAAGAGCCATGTGAATGAACAAGACATTCATTTCTGATAAAACTAGATCTGTTACATTTCCTTCTAATTTCTGGCTATAAACTCTAGTTCACTACAGAATTTGCAAGGAAGTCCACAAAGAAGCCCAGGAGAAGGTCCTGAATCCTAACAAAAGTTTGGCCCTAGAGACCAGAATCCTTCTTACCTTACCTCTGATGTTTCCTTTTAGTAATTTTCTTTTCCTTTTTATCTTTTATGGTGAAAAGATCCATATATATTTAGAATTCGCCAGCTGGACTCAGTTTAGATGATCCAACTTTGTTGGCAACATCCAAAGCATCGTAATCAGGAGCCAGTGGAACACACGCCTTCTTCTCTCCATCAGGCCGAATCAGGGTGTTGACTTTGGCCACATCAGTGTCACAGAGCGTCTCCACAGCCTGTTTGAGCTGGTGCTTGTGGGCTTCAACATCCACAGTGAACACCAGGGTGTTGTCTTGTCTTCACGGCGGACTCAGTGGTCAGCGGAACCTTGATGATAGCATCGAGGTCAAGCTTGTTTCTCCTGGGGGCGCTCTTCCCAGGATATTTGGGCTGCCTCCGGAGTCGCAGTGTCTTGGGCCGCCAGAAGGTGGGTGACGTGAGGATCTTTTTTTGGTGGCTGTGGACACCTCTCAACACTGCCTTCTTGGCCTTTAAAGCCTTCGCTTTGGCTTCGGGTTTAGGAGGGTCAAGAGCTTCCGTCTTCGCTTTCGGCGCCATCTTGTGAAAAGGCTCCTTCTAGTGATTTTCTACCCACCGACCACCAGGGGGAGGTGGGGCTCAAAGCGGAACGTATTTAAAGGTACAAGGGACTTGCATAGAAGATCAAAGTGGACAAAAGAGGGAGGGAGTGCGGAAGCCAGGGAAAGAAGAGGTCTTCCAGGAGCCAGTTTGGGGCGATCTCACATTTCCCGAAAAGGCCAGTGAAGCTCCATGTGGATCCTCAGCAAAAATTATGCCAACAAGAAAGGAGGCGGCCAGAGGGCCCGAGCATGTAATTACCAGGGGTTCGAGAAGAGAGTGTCAGTCAACTGAGAAGTTCCCGTGGGAGAAGCAGGATCCTAGAGAGAGAACAAGAGCAGAGAGGCCTGAAAAAACGTACAGCGTCAATATCATCTTTCCAATCAAGCCGACGTCTGACCACAGAGCTCTTAAAAAAAAAAAAAAATCCTGGCCAGGCGCGGTGGCTCACGCCTGTAATCCCAGCACTTTGGGAGGCCAAGGCGGGCAGATCACCTGAGGTCAGGAGTTTGAGACCAGGCTGACCAATGTGATGAAACCTAGTCTCTACTAAAACTACAGAAAAATTATCCAGGCGTGGTGGCACACGCCTGTAATCTCAGCTACTTGGGAGGCTGAGGCAGGAGAATTGTTTGAACCCGGGAAGTGGAGGTTGCGGTGAACCGAGACGGTGCCATTGCATTCCAGCCTGGGCAACAAGAGTGAAACTCCATCTCAAAAAAAAAAAAAATCCTTTCAAGTAACACACTATCAGATTTTAGCCAGGACAAACAGCAAATATTCCTGACAGTATTGTACATTTTCTACTTTTTAAAAAAGAAAGAAAACCAAAGGTATCTATCAAGTGCCTTGGAATCAAAACCAATAAGCCTTTTATGACTTAACCAAGGATGTGTGGAGTGTCTCTAAAGAGGCACAAAGACCCAGCCCTCTCAAGACCCAGCCCCCCCAAAGACAGCCAGAAGAAGGGGAGACACAGGTGACTGAAAGCCGGCAGTAGCTGGCACCCTAGCCACACATGGCATCCCACTCACGCTTTTGTCCAGCTCTCTTCTTGGTGTTTGTGTGAAACAAAGACTGTCTCTGGGAGGGAAGGGATCATAAAACCAGAGTTCTCATGCCAAAAAAAAAGTCACCAGAGTCACAATCCACAAGAACTAGTTCATACAAATGATTTTCTCCTGCTAATCTAAATTTGCAAAGGAAGGAATAAAGAGAAATTTTTACCTTCCATTCTCAACTGGGCACTGCAGGCAGAGATCTGAGAGAGCTGCCCTTGGTTAAAAAAAAAACAAGTCTTAGATATTCCTCACCGGGCTTTGTCAATTGTCCCAGGATGGCGTCTGCAGGATCTGCCACCGCCAGGTGTCTCAGCCGCCTCACAGCTGGTGCCAGAAACTGCAGGGACGGAAAGGTGTGATCCCATTCTTCCCAACGTAAGGATCACAGCCGACACTGCATAACAAGTTCATTCTGTATTTTTTTTTTAAAGTAGAGATGGGGTTTCACCCGTGTTGCCCAGGCTGGACTTGAATTCCTGGGCTCAAGGGATCCACCTGCCTTGGCCTCTTAAAGTGCTGGGATTACAGGTGCAAGCCACGGCTCCCGGCCACAAGTTTATGTAATCAAAGTTTAATGAGACACAGAGCTTTCAGCAATGAAGATCTAAGACGCAGGGAACGCTAAAGAGTGAACAGCCGTGCAGAAATGGGAGTGGATGATGGGTGTGGTCTAACGGCGAGAGATGTGTGGGGAACCCAGCAGGGCCTGTCTGTCCTCCAGATCCTTCTTGGCCTCTCTGTGCACCATTCCTTCCTCTTGGGTGTGGGGCAGGACTTCTCCAGAAGGAGGGTCTTCGAGAGAGAAGGGAGAGTGATCTTTCTAGGTTTGATGGCTTGCTCTTTAGGAGAGGAGCTCTACTTTCTATGACCACCTTGGGGAAGAGGAATTCTGGTTTCTATGACCTGTCTGGGGGTGATAGGGGCGGGTGTCGAGTGTCAGGAAGGCAGAAGAAGGTCCCAGAGACATTGCTTCTGAGGCTGCTTCTAAGGTCTTCCAATCTGCTTTAACTCACCGTTCTCAGCCTGCTGAAGCACCATACTTTGGCACATTGTTTTTTGAGCCCCAACATCAATATGATTTAGGATTTATATTAGGATTTGAAGTCCTGTGCCATCCAGTTTGGTGAAGAGGGAGCCCTGCTCTCTGTGGAGTTTTCGGGTTTGGGGACTATTTCTCCCTGACATCCTGAGCCACAGGGATACACGGGGGCTGAAATGCACTTCTGGGATTCTTAGGAGACTTTGCTGGCAATTCAGAGGCCTCACCCAGCAAGCCGAATGCCAGACTTAGGTGGGGCTCACCCTAGGAGTACATTTTCCTCTAGTCTCTTGTTCTTCCAGGCAGAAAGCTGTGAATTTGCTGTCTCTGGAGGACTGTGGGTTCTGGGATAGATGATGGGAGAAAGAGAAGGATAAAAATGTCCTGCCTTCAAACTGGCCTCCAGGTCAAAATCGCCGCATACCATAAGCAGGTGAATAGCTCGGCAAGTCAGTTCTTTGGGATAACTGAGCAAATATCTAAGCCATCTGACTCTCAGGAAACACTATTTGAAAGGGTTTTTTTTTTGCAAAGAAAACAAGGGCTGCAGTACATTACATACACAAAGGGCATCTCTGGGGAATGTTCTATTTGGGCTGGACAGGAACCTAGGTCGTTCTCTCCTGCAGGACGCCCACGCTGCCGTCATCACTGCGGATGCACACTGGTCCGTATTTTCTGTACATCTGTAACATGGTCATGCTATTCTTTATTCTATTATTATTATTGCAGTTGTTGTTGTTTTGAGATAGAGTTTTGCTCTTGTCACCCAGGCTGGAGTACAAGGGCACCATCTTGGCTCCTGCAACCTCCACCTCCTGGGTTCAAGCAATTCTCCTGCCTCAGCCTCCCAAGGAGCTGGGATTACAGGCACCCGCCACCATGCCAAAGTAATTTTTGTATTTTTAGTAGAGACAGGGTTTCATCATGTTGGCCAGGCTGGTCTTGAACTTCTGACCTCAAGTGATCCATCCACCTCAGTCTCCTAAAGTGCTGGGATTACAGGTGTGACCCACCACGCCAGACTATTCTTTATTTTAATTTCCGTTTTATGCTCATTTCATATTTTCATTAAGACGTGGGAATTACAGGGTAGTTCCAGCTATGGGCTACAGTTTAAAAATAACTTCAGCACCAACTGTTCATGTCAGCATTTTTTAATGGTATAAAAAAGGAATATAAATGTATTTATTACCACATAACTGCACACTTAAAAATGGTAAAGATGGTAAATTATATATGTATATTTTACCTTGATAAAAACATAAATAAGGAAAAAATGGTATGGAAAATTTAAGTCAAATAGGAAAGCAGGCCCAAAAGCATTTCCATATTCTGATTGTAGTGAATACATTATTAATATTCTAAAAACAATATGAATTTAAAGCACATTTCTGTATCTGCAATAGAGGGAAATACAGTAAAACGTGCAGTGTTAATTTCTGTGACTTTGCCTAGGTGCTCTAGTGCCCTCTTCTGGATATGTTTGAGTACTGCAGCTCAGACAGAACTTTGTGGAACCCAACCCCTTTGGCATTCTAGTGAAGCCGGCAGACCTCTTCCCGGAATAATGTTTTAAAATGTGTAAGATAAAGAAAATAAGGAAAATCATTACATTAAAATAAAGTTATGACAATATCAAAATATTTTTAAAACAAATTTATAAGTTATTTATTACTTCATTAAATAGAAGATGTAGTGTTGGGTCTAATTACTATAATTTCAAAGTAGTGACGAGTTTAAACATTTGCAAATATCTGCAGCAACCATAATCTTGCATGAAAATATCTGTGATTTCTATTGGTGACAAACTTATACACAATGTGTCTAGGGGTTCCCTAGGGCTACCATAGAAAGTTCCACAAACTGGGTGGCTTAAAATAATGGAAGTGTATGGTCTGATGGTCCTGGAGGCTGGAAGTCTAAGTACCATGTGTCAGCAGGACCATGCTCCCTCCCCAGCCTGCAGAGGAGAAGCCTTCCTTACCTCTCCTAGCTCGTGGTGTCCCCAGGCATTCCTTGGCTTGTCGCTGCACCCCTCCAGTCTCTGCCTGTCTTTCTATGGCCATTTTCACTCTATGTCTGTCTGTATCTCTCTCTTCTTATGAGGGCACCAGCAGTAATAGCATATAAATAAATAAAACAAAAATTGTAATATAATAATATAATTCAGGACACCCTGAATGGTATCCATGGAACATAGGTTAAGATCCTCTAGAAGTTATTTTAAGTTAATAATATTTATCATGTTCATACCCTGTTCTCAGGAGAATCTTAAGAGATGTGAAGACATGGAAGATGGACTTCCTTCCTTTGTAGGAGTTTTCTATCTAAGTGGGATGAGATTTATACATGCAAAACAACTGAGAACACTACCCAGCAGTGTGAGATTTTGCGTCATGAATTTCAGTGTTTCGTCCCTCCAGAGGCCCAGAGAAGTGCGACGCTGTGTGAATGGGAACAGCGGGGCACGTTTTATGAAGGCCGGGGAACTTGGTTTGGGTTTAGGATGCTGGGAGGATGGGACCCATCAGGACATATGTCAGGTGGTAGAAACAGCATGAGCCAAAGTATTAATAAAATCTCAGAGAACAAAAGTTAAGCACCACAAAAGGATTTAACCAATGCAAAAATGAAACTTGGGAAAGCATACCACATTTAAAATCAATGGATTGATCCAATCTCTAGAAATAAATGAGAAAATGACCTTGCACAATCAATTATACTATTACAATTAGCCATACACAAAATGAGAGAAAAACATTCTGCTTAAACGTTGTAATTTCTACTTCATTATACAAATATCCCATGTAAAGGCCTAATTTCCCTAGCAGGTAAGGAGCTCTAGATACAAACCAATAAGAAAAAAGAACAACATGGTCAAAGGGAATGACCTACCTACTCACAGATACAAAGTGCAGAGGCTCCTAAGCATATAAAAAGAGGTGCAATCTTACTCACATGAAAAGTCCAAATTACAATTATACTCATGTCATTTCCATCTATTAGATTGGCAAAGATCAAAACATTTGATAATATACTATGTTGGCAACTCTTATTTCTTGCGGGGGGAGAATGTAAATTGGTATAACCTCTTTGGCAGTCATTCTGGCAATACTTATCAAAATTGCAAATACACATACCTTTTGAAACCCTTTGAAAATCTACTTCTTTGTGTTACAGATATCCTTGCATGCATGAACATTGCTTTCGTAAAGGTAATGAATTGCCCTTTGCTTGCAAAGGCCTGGAAAGAAAATGTCCACGGAGCACATCAATACAGTGAGACACTAGGCAGCTGTAAAAGGAAAACAAGAATAAAGGAATTGCTTTACAACACTGCTGTAGGTGGGGGAAAAATATGTTCCTCCTGCCCTTCTAGGTTCTCAGCTGGGACCCTGCAACAAAAGACAGATGAACAAGAGAAAAGCATATACACTTCTTTAAATTTTGCCTGACATGGGAGCCTTCATAAGGAGATAAGGACCTGAAGAAATGGTTAGCCTGAGTGCTTCTAGCCTCAGTTTGACCAAGAGTGCCGAGTTATAGACAAATGTGGTAGGGCGGCTGGGCGGGTGGCTCATACCTGTAATCCCAGCACTTTGGGAGGCTGAAGCGGGCAGATCACAAGGTCGGGAGATTGGGAACATCCTGGCCAACATGGTTGAAACCCCATCTCTACTAAAATACAAAAAAAATAGCTGGGTGTGGTGGCATGCGTCTGTAATCCCAGCTACTCAGGAGGCTGAGGCAGGGGAATCGCTTGAACATGGGAGGCAGAGGCTGCAGTGAGCCGAGATCACTTCACTGCACTCCAGCCTGGGCAACAGAGCGAGACTCCGTCTCAAGCAAACAAACAAACAAACAAACAAAAGATGTGGTAGGGCAAAAAAGATATGAAAAGTAGTAAACTGGGGGAAAGTTGGCAAGCTCTGTGCATTCAGATTTTTCCTGGGGTCCCCCTGTCTCCAGAGATAAGGATGTTCTTTTCCTCCAGGAACAGGGAGGGCACCTCTCACATGAGGATCACCTGACCTGCCTCAGGGGAAAGTCAGAGAGTCCTTTCTCTACTTAGATTTCTCAGATTCCTTCATTGTAAAATATTCAGTATGGCAAGGTGCGTATTTTAGGGTAGTGTCCTGAACGTTCTTCCTACTCTGGAATGATTTCTAAGATGTCACAAATGAAAAAAGCAGTGGTGCGTGCACGTTTTTGCTCACAGATGCATAAGATCCTGTGAACATACATGTGATGCTGGTGACACTGTCTGCCACCACTAAGACCTGGGGGAGGGGCGTGCATCCTTCTGCACCTTCTGAATTTTGGACAATGTCGATGCATAACCCTATGCAATAAGCTGATCACAATTTGGTAACATTTTTGAATTATGAATGCTGTTACTAAGTTACCTTGGATTCATTTATTCCTTCGGCCAGTGGTTATGTGGCCGGCACAGAAGCACAGGGGCAGACCCAGCATCGTCCTGGAGGGGCTGCTCTTGTGCGAAGTCTTCAGAGCTTCTGGTGTCCCAGAGTGGAGAATCTCCCACCATAAACCCTCCTCTGCCTAATATTCACTGATTTTCAGCAGTGGTGGGTTATGACGCTATGAAAGTCTATCTTTCCACCCATCGTGCCTTCAAATCCCCACCTCCCACACTCGGGGGACTAAGAAACAAAGGGTTGCCAGTGTAAAGAGGCACCGCCATGTAGCACTGTAGAAGGACGGTGGGCAGTGGGAGCCACTGAGGGGCCAGATACGATGGTGCACGGGCAGATTCGCCCTTTGGGAACAAGATTTGTCAGCCAGGCAGGCACCTACTGCAATTATTCCAGTAATGTCAAAGGTGAGTGAAAAGCAAACCCATGTAGAACCAGCCGCAGCAGCTGTCATCCCCAGGGTCTCTTAATTACACATCCCTGGACAGAACCGAGAGGTGGTGACTGGCTCTCTCCTGCGGAATAAATCAAGCCAGAGCCACAATACCTGGCTGATACGCACTTGAGTAGAAACATTTGCACAGTTCTTCACAGAGACTTGCTTGTGTGGTTATCATGCCAGCTCTGCTGTTTGGGCCAAAGGTGCACGGTTCTGTCCCACTTTGTCCTTCTGTCAGAAGCCTCTTGTCCTGGTGCTGTCAGCCTCGCCTCTGATTCCAGCCCAGGGGAGGGCGAGCAGCTCCAACAAGCCAGCTCAAGCGAGCACGGCTTGTCTGTTGCATCCCACGTGTGGTCGGCTGAAAAATGGCCCCCCAAAGGTATGTCCACATCACACTCCATGGAGTCTGTAAATGTTAATGTGGCCTTATTTGGGGAAAAGGTTTTTGCAGATGTGACTAAGGATCTTTGGATGAGGAGAATATCCCATCATAGCTGGATGGGCCTGGATGTCATCACGAGGGTGTTTTTTTTTTTTTTTTTTGACGGAGTCTCGCTCTGTTGCCCAGGCTGGAGTGCAGTACTGTGATCTCGGCTCACTGCAACCTCCACCTCCTGGTTCAAGTCAAGTGATTCTCCTGCCTCAGCCTCCCGAGTAGCTGGGACTACAAGCATGCACTACCACACCCGGCTAATTCTTGTATTTTTTTTAGTACAGATGGGATTTCACCATGTTGGCCAGGATGGTGCCTATCTCCTGACCTCGTGATCCACCTGCCTCGGCCTCCCAAAGTGTTGGGATTACAGGCATG
>CAUYLG010060466.1:0-140992 GCA_963573385.1 Cacajao melanocephalus
AAAAAAAAAAAAAGTAAGTAAGGTTTTCCTTTTAATAGAAAGCCACCCCAAAATCATTTTCTTTTCAACAAAGAGCAGTGTGTAAAATCAAGCTGCAGACATAGAAAGACAAGCTGGAAGCTTGCACAAGTGAATACCGGCAGCTGTGCCAACAGTAAGGGGCTAGCTGGGGACTAGGTATGTTAAAAATGGCGGCTATATCTTCCTTTTCCTTGTCAACCATGTGTACAGTAAGGAGCAGGTAACATGGCTCCAGCCAGGAAAGACTCCATTTGCATAACAGAAGATTAGGGTGGGGCATCCAGCTTCCTTGCCTGCTTTGAAAATGTCACGCCTGGTCCAACCAATCATTGGGCCCTATGTAAATCAGACACTGCCTCCCCAGGCCAGTCTATAAAATCCTGTGCACTTGACAGCGGGCCCGCAGTCCCACTCAGGCACCCCTCTCTCGCAGGAGAGAGAGCTATTCTCCTTTCTCTTTCTTTTGCCTGTTAAACCTTCACTCCTAAACCTACTTCTTGTGTGTCTGTGTACTTGATTTCTTTGGTGTGAGACAACGATCCTCCAGTATTTACTCCAGATGATGCCACTTCAGTGAGTCCAATCATTGGGAGGATTGACATGAATGTTGGGTGATCACCTGCCAGGTGTACCAAACCTCACTGCCTAATCACCTGGGAAGCTTGTTAAAATATCACACCCCCCCCCACCCCCACCACCATCACCACCACTGCCCCAGAACTACTGAATCAGAGTCTCCAGGGGTGGCAACTGAATATTCATATTTTTTCAAATCCCCAGGTAACTCTGAGGCAGCCCAAGTTTGGGATTCACTGCTGTAGAATTACACTCAATTATCTCTACAGTTCCTTCTAATTATAAGTTTCTATCATTCAATGCACACCCTGGACGTTTGACATTATCCTTCGTGTCAGACTCTCTCCTTCCCAGAGAAGAGGCCCCAAGGAAAATTCTTCAAAGTATGGGGACCTCAAGGTCCTGATTCCAAACAGCAACAAACATGTGCTCAAAGATTATCCTTTCTGAACCATATTTCTCCCTGAAGACTTGTCTGTTTCCTCAGTGAAGCTATCTAAGCCTCCTCACCTCCCTCCAAGGCCACAGAGACCTCTTCTCCCTCCTCCAAACTCTGACCAGCAATCTGTGTCCTTTTTCAGGGGAAGGGGGAGGCAGAGGGCACTTCTCATGTGCTGCTTTGTATCAGCTGTTGGGGGATTCAACAAGCCTGATTGATAATGCCAGGCATCCCCAGTAAGTCACAAACTAATTGAGAAACAAGACAAAAGAATAGGGCATGTGGAGACAAAAATAACATCTTTATTGTTGATAAATGTGCTATTAGGCTAGCAGAATTTACAGCCAAGTCACCCTGTCATGGGCAGCACTGGGGACAGCTCTTCCCGGGAGCACAGATCCCACCCATGCAGCTGATCATAGAGGAGAGAGCAAAGCAAGCACTTCTTTGGGCAGCCTGGCTCCTAACAGGAAAGGGAAGGAAGGGGGCTTGGCTCTGTGTGTGCTGTTCCTCTTCATGGCTCTCCAGTTAAAACACGGTGCCCCTCTTTTCTGGGGAGGGCTGGATGGAGAGTGGCCGGCTGAGTCACACAGGTGAACCCCCTCCACCTGGGACAACCCCGCCACCCCCAGAGCAGGAAGGAAGCTTCCTGCCTCCCCCGACACTTTCTTATTCTTTTCTATGTGCCCTGTATCCTTGATGGGATGATAAACCAATGGAATCCAGGGATTCTGTGTTATTGTCTGTTGATGTTTTCTTCAAAGTGCCTGGCACTGTGCTGGGCAAATTATAGATGTTAAAAAAAATATGTTTGTTTTTGAAAAATAAAGGACAAACAACACAGAAGCAAGGAAATGACAGAGGGGACAGAGAGGGGAGGAAGAAATGGGGTTGGGGGATATCATGATGATGATTTGTAAGGTTATCTTAAAAATAAGGGAAGCCTGAGGGCTTGGGGGTTTGACTCTGAAAGCAGGTGGCCTAAGTTCAAATCCTGCCTCTGCCCTTTACTGGCGTATTGCTCTGGGCAAATTGCCTAAGTTCTCTTTCATCTGTACCCACCCTAGTGGGTTGTTGTGAGCATTAAATGGGATTTGGCTCATCAAGGGGTTAGAATGCTGGTTGACAAACTGTAACTTTCAGGTTAATCTGACCTGACACCTGTTTTTTGTAAATAAAGTTTTATTGGAACCCAGACACACCCGTTCATTAATGTATTGCCTACAGTGGCTTTTGCAACTACTCTAGTAGTTGAAACAGAGATCTTATGACCTGAAAAGCCTGAAATATTTACTATCTGGCTCTTTAGAAAAAAAGTTTGCCTATTGACTCCTGGCTTAGAACACAAAGCCCCACTCTTTCACCCTATGAAGCAGAAGACTGAATACATACGTCACTCTCTTTAAAGCAGTGCTCAGTTCTTGCAATTAGACATTGGTACTCCCTTCCCACTGTCATTCTATAGCACCTCAGACTCCTTCTACAGCACTTTTCACATGGTTTTGTCTGGAGATTCTCCAGGCTGGGATTGTGTCATATTCACTGCTCCAGCATAGCGCCTTAGACAAAACTGACGCCCTGGAAGTGCTTGCTCAATTCTCATATTCATTGGTAGTATACACATGCACATACAAAAATTTATTTAACCAATTTTTGTTTAACTCTCAAAAAGGAAGAACTACAAACCTACAAAGTGTTGAAGGCTAGAGTTCTGAGCAGGCGACTTTAGACTTTTCCCTATTGCTGCGACAGGTAGGTTTTCGTGTCCTTCTTTCTGCCTCTTTATTTCTGCCTTCTTACTTCTCAACGTCTGGCCATGGTGGTGGTGGTGCTTGAGTGGCGATAGTCCTGCACTCACTGATGAGCCTGCAATCTACACCTGGCATTCCTTTTCATTTCTTGCAGGACCATCAGCCTTCCCTTCAATGCTTACAAGTTCACATCAAGACATTTTGGCCAGGCAGGCATCAGTCCTTGGGGCAGATGCTCCTAGTGGGAGGTGAGGAACGCTCCCGCCGGAGTCTCTCCCACTTTGCGTTCCACAGCAGGTGCACCAGGTGCATTCTAATCATGCTTCATATGGACTTGCATTTGCTCCTCACTTTCAGAGCTTCTGATCATTTTCACTATAAAATGTTAGGTTCTATTTATCTGTCACATCACCAATGCTAGTCCTGGAAATTTCTGACCAGGAAATATTTGAGCTGTGTTGTAAACAAGATCATGACCTTGGGCACCTCCCTGATCCTCATCCTCTTCCTCAGTAAAACAAGAGGAAATGGCCACAAGCCCCTCTGATTCTAACATCGAGGGCATCTATGAGGTCATGTGAACCTTCAGTACTAGCAATGTCTTTAAATAGGATTAGCAGCTGGCTTGAGCACTGACTCATTTGAAGGGCAGGTTGCTGACCCCACACTCCTCAAGTCCTCTGTCTGTAGGATGCTAGGATGCTGACCTTTCCTCCTCCCACTGACATTATCTGGCCTACATCCTCAGCTGAAGGTAAAATTCCTTAAAAAGCTCTGAGCTTTCCAAAGGCTCTTTGGGGTTCAAAGGTGAAGTCAATGTTTGCCTCCAAGTAAGAATTTATTAGCTGCTATTGCCAATCAGAGCTGTTTTCTCTGAGCAGAAACGAGCTCCTTGGAACTTTGCAGGTCTCTAGGTCAACGGCTTAACATGCAGGATCTGCAAACGCCTGTGGTCTCATCCACTAGAACTTGCAGGCACACATGGCTTCCTCTCCCAGCTCCGCGGCTTGGCTTCCCATCAGAAAACAGCTGAAAAGTACCTGCCATATCTTGCCAGTAGACCCAGGTCCTGTCAGACATCAGACTGCAAATCTAAGAAGCTTGAATATCTCTCCTGGGTATTCTGACACACTCATTCTCCAGCTTGACTTAAAAAGAAGAGCTTTCCTTTTTTTTTTTCCTTATGGCATTTTTATTCTCATAGGAATCAGTAAGTAGAAACCTATTTGTAAAGTAATGGGTAAAATGATTACTGGAGTTTTTTTAAATGCTCTTTCTGATGTTCCAATTTTTCTTTAACTCAACAGTGGGAGTTCTACTGACAGCCACACTTATTTATGACTGAGAGAAATCTTTGCTTAATACTACATTAAGCACTGTTTGAGAAGGAGCACCCTTCGATGGCTTTCTCCATGTGTTCAGGACTTCAGGACCTTTGCTACCCTCCCTCCGCAGGGGCTGACGATGTTTCAGCAAAGTCGGCTCTTGAGGATGGAATTTCATTTTGGGCAGAGTAATGTCTCAGGATAGGCTTGGGAGTCTGCCTTTCTTAGATAAATGGCCCTAAAGATGGCAAGATCATCTTCCCAGGACTGACTGCCACAGCACACATGTTGGGAACAGACTTTATTCTGACTGGGGAAAGGCCACTGAATGAGCCCTTTTTAATTAAAACCCCTGAACCTTCCTTATTAAGACTTTTGGCACATGCTGACAGTGGAATTTTTCCTGCATGGTCCTTGTGGGAGCTACCTAGATGACTTTGGCAGAGAAATGACATATAAATAACGTTTAGGATTATTATTATTGGGCTAGGTTCTCATCCTGTGTAACTCTCTGGGAATTCTAATGCTCAGACTTGCTTGTTATAAATACTACATCCTTCACCTTCCTCCAAGTGCACAGGGGACAAGGTAGTAGAGGGCTGTGTGGGGGTTAGGAGATGGTGTTGTTTGGAAGATCCATTAATCAAAGTCAGCTTGAAAGTCATCCTGCACATGATTAAATCAGTTATAAAAATTATTCCCTTATTTCACGTAACTGATTTATTCCCCAAGTTTCCAGGAATGTAAGTAGCAGGCAGGTTTTATGCCCATCTCAGGAATGGAAAGCAGATTGAATTGGCCCTGTGGGTGATGAGGTTATAGAACAAATGACACTGACTTGGCCCCAGAACAAGGAACGAGAACCCATCAAAGGGGGACCATGTACCTGGCAAGATAAGACACCTTATCTTATCTTGCTAGAAGAAAGGGATGGGAGATTATTCCCAAAATTTAAGAGAAGAGCTTCTAGTTAGGAATGCTGGTACCAGATCCAAGCTGACCACTGACTCACTTAGCCAACATTTGAGTCTGTACCATGAGCCAGGAAATGTCCCCTGTACTGGTCTAGCGTGGTAAAGAAGAGAGACAAAGTCCTTGCTCTCTGGAAGCTCAAATTCTAAGGTGAGGGGTGGGGTAACAGACAAATAAGCAAACATACAAACACTCAAGATAAATTCAGATAAATTTTAAAATGATACAAAGTCAACAAAACAAAGAACAATGATAGAAAGTGACAGGGAAGGGTAAGGCACAGGAGCCCGGACAATGCAACAGAAAGAGCAGGGAAGGCTTCTCGAAGGAAGGTACCTCTGAGCTGAGATCCGAAAAATGAGAAGGAGCCAGACATGGGGTGACATGACTTCAGAACTTTCTAGGCAGAAGGCACAGCAAGTGCAAATACCCCAGGGCAAGGGCAGGCTTGGCATGTTCCAGGAGCAGAAAGAAGAGAGGTCCTCGTTCCACCCTATGAGCAAAGGAAAGAGTGGCAATAGGACATGGGGTGGGGGCCAGATGCCCTTAAGGGCCATCATGAACTGTTTAGACTTCATTGTGCAAGGATGGACAGCCATTAGGAGAGTGGAAAGACTGCTTGTTGTCTCTTCCTGCCCCCACCCACCCAGTCTGTCTTTTTTTTTCCATCCTAGAATTTTTGAGTTTTAGCAAGCAAATGCCCACACTATTAGAAAGTCAATTTTCCAGTCCTTTTTGCATATATGTGTGGCCATAGGATTAAGCTCTGGTCAACTAGAGGTGTGCAGAAGTGATGCACGCAACTTCTGGACCTTGTTCTTAAAACGTCTGGGCATGTGCTCTCCACTCTTTTCCTCATCTTGGTGGTTGCTGCGTGCATCTGACTAGAGAGCCAGCTTTGTCTTTGGAGAGTCAGTAGCATAGAGTAGCACCTTATGATATGGTAAACACCAAAACAGAAGGAATCTGAGTCCCTTCATGGCTGTATACAAGTTGACCACCTGCCTGCCCTGAACCGTCTGCTTTCCTTTGCTTTAGCCGTTGCATTTTGGATTTCTTTGTTATATCAACTCAGCCTGCATCCTAACTAATACAGGATGTTTCAGGTAGGAAGGTGACAAGATCTAATTTACATTTCAAAGAGATCAATCTAGCTGCCATGTAGATAATGTATTGGGAGGGGAGAGAGAACAAAGTGGATACAGGGAGGCCAGAGGCTAGCTCAGAAGCCATTTCAGTAAACCAAACTAAATGCACTGATGGCTTAGGGTAGCCACTCTGCAAATAAAGAGACGTGAATCCATTTGGGATCAATTTTGGAGGTAGAATCAAAAGGTTTTGAGAAGGGATTGGATGATTGGGAGAGAGGTTGAGAAAAGAATAATTAAGGTAATTCCTAGTTTGGGATCCTTTGGTGATTTCCCCAGACATCTAGATGGGATCTGAAGACAATAGGAGGTGGATCCCATGGAAGGAGGTTGGGACATCTCTGACATAATGAGCTACCTATGAGATGGCAAACTCAGAGGTGATACATACCATAATTGTCAGTCTAATTATCTTCTGTATGGGCACAGATCTCATGCCCCACATTTGAGTTGAAAATACTTACATTCTTTTAGATGTGTGTAACAGAAACCAACTCTGACTAGTTTAAGACATAAAAATAATTTACTGGAAGGATTGACACAGCTCGTAGACCCCAAGGATAGCCAGATCTTTAAAAAGAACTAGAACTGAGGACCAAAAAGATGACAGGAACCATCAATACTCTCAGCTCCTTATCTCTGAACAGACCACTTTTTTCACTTTTCCACAGATATGATGAACGATGATATCTTCAAGGATTCTGAGTTTATTTTACTTCTGACAAACAAACTGTACCAATCTAGATACCATTAACCCCCTGGAAGGAAGAATTTAACCAGCTTTTCTTGGGTCAGGATCCAATCAGCTGTAGCCAGGAGGATGAAACCAAATAGTACAAACATGGCTGCCTCTGCCCATCCACCAGTAAAGGTCACAGAGAAAGGTGTCTATGTGAGCTGGGCAGACACCCCCACCCCAGGCTTCTAACAAGGTCCATATTGACTAAGAATATCAGTTTCATGAAGATACAGCACCGTAGGATTCAAATGGCCCTTTAGAATGATCTATCTCTACTGCAGAGTTAAATGGAAACCATCTTGAGCTGATAAATATCTTTCTAATTTTCAGAGATATCTCGCACGGAAGATTTCATAGCTTTCCTTGGGGACCATTGGCAGGGACACAGAATTCTCACAAATGCTTTCTTCTTGTTTGTCACCTTTGCACTTGCCACAGCATGTGAAAAGCTCCTCTTGTTCTTTCCTCATTCAGAAGGGGGCCATCTGGGCACCCATTCGATCTGTCAGAATAACCCTCCCTGACGGTACACCTCCGGCAAGGCTGGACTGGGGTAAATACGGAATTCTGTAGCTAACTGACCTAGATGTGACCCTGCAATCTCAAAGACTGTCTAAAGTATCCCTGAACAAACCACAGGGCTTTGGATCTTAGATTTGCTTTTTCTACAAGCATCTATTCTGCAAATAAGTAATCCCATCTTTCTCTTCCCCTTGCCCACTCTCAAACACTCATTCTTTATTCTCATCCAGGGCTTCCTCTCCCCACTTCTCTGAATAAAGTTTAAAATTGAGCTATAAGAACAGATATAGCAGCTCTTTATCTGTCAGAGAAAGATTAGCTAAGGATAGTTATGGGCCCCAGGCAAAGATAGGGATGCAGTCTGCCTCTTAAAGGCTTGATTGGGAGGATTTTATTGTTATTATAAAGATGCACTTTCTTTTAAAAGTTTAGAGCTGGAGTTTTTTTCCTTTTAGTCACAGGAGGTCATGCACTTTTTTTTTTATTAGATACTTCTTATTTTTAAGGCTGAGGCTTAACAGCATGCTCAGTAAGGACTACTGGAACTGAATCGGGCCTCCAAGGAAAGCCTCACCTCCGTCTAGGGGGCTAAGGGGACACACGTTATGAGCCTCTTGCCTCCTGGTAATATGTGCGGGTCACAGCCCTTTCACCACAGAGCAAGCCCATGGCAGGGGTTGAAATATACTGTTTCCAAACAGCAAGGCAATGGAAAAATGACCTTTTGCTATCCTGGCTGCCTCATGATTTTTTTTGACTTTTTTTTATTATGCAAACTAATGATTATGATCAAATAGATATGACGTATAAAAAGCGCTCTAAAAATATAATCTCATTACTTTTATGGGCTGTAAATTTTCATACCAAAGCTTCTGTTCATGGTGTTTGGAACCAGTCATCATCATCCCTACTGTCACTTAACCAATAACTATCATGAGCTCTTGCTTTTTCTTTCTCATGCCTTTATTGTGGTAAAATATGCATAGCATAAAATTTATCAGTTTATTTTTTATTTATTTATTTTTGAGCTGGAGTTTCACTCTTTCCCAGGCTGGAGTGCAGTGGTGCAATCTTGGCTCACTGCAACCTCCGCCTCCTGGGTTCAAGTGATTCTCCTGCCTCAGCTTCTCAAGCGTAGCTGGGACTACAGGCGTCCACCATCACGCCTGGCTAATTTTTGCATTTTTAGTAAAGACAGGGTTTCACCATATTGGCCAGGCTGGTCTTGAACTCCTGACCTCATGATCCGCCCACCTCAGCCTCCTTTAGTGGTGGGATTACAGGCGTGAGCCACAGCATCCAGCAATTTTTTTAAGTGTACACTTGGGTGGCATTAAATACATTCACACTGTTGTGCAACCATCGCCCCATCCATCCCCCAAACAGAAACACTGTATTCATTAAACACAAAGTCCCTTTCCCTCTTCTCCCAGCACCTGGTAACCCCTATTCTACTTTGTGTCTGTATGAATTTGCCCATTCTAGGTGCGATATACTAATAAGGCATCTGCTTTTTATTCCACTCTCCCAATCAGGCACTGTGCCTTAATACCCTGCCACACAGAGACTGACCACCAGGCTTCCCCACACTCATACAGAGGCCAGAGACCAGCCATTCTAAGTTGTGGTCTCTCAGCAGGAAGACCATCCTCTGTGCCCACTATCTTATTTAAACCTTATGTAACTTTGCGAGCTAAAGATTACTATCCCCCACTTTATAGCTGTAGGAAATAGAACTCCCACAGATTAGAGCACGATGTTGGTAAGCGGCAAATCCAGACTCAACTCAGGCCGAATACCAATTCCTGCTCTCTTAACCCGTATGCTGGCCTCCCTTCCCCACTGACTATTGAAGCTGCACATCTGCCAACTCCTTGGCAACTCAGAATAGCTGTCCTCCAGATTCCTGCCAAGGATTAAAATCATGACCTCTATGTTGTCCTATGTTTACACAAAACCCCAGGTTGGAAGACATGTGACCTCTGTAGGAGGTAGGTGCACTTCACCAAGAGGCAGTATAGTGCAGGGGTTAAGCACCCAGGCTCTGGGGCCAGGCTGCTTGACCTCCGCAGCTGAGCGAACTTAGCCAAGTTACTTAACCTTCATGACTCACTTTCTACTTCTGTAAATGGAAATGATAATTAGATAATGACAGGGATGATAAGACCAATTTTACTGAGTTCTTATGATGATAAATTAATGTGCATAGAGTACTAAGACCACTGCCTAGTGCTTAGAAAACATTATGAATGTGGCAATTCTTATGACCTGTCATCCATTTCTTTCTTTTTTCCTTTTTCTTTCTTTCTTTTCTTTCTCTTTTTAGAGACAGGGTCTTGCTCTGTGGTCCAGGCTGGAGGGCCAGTGGCACGATCATGCTTCACTGTAACCTTGAACTCTGGGGCTCCAGCGATCCTCCCACCTCAGCCTCCAAAAGCACTAAGATTACAAGCATGAGCCACTACACTCAGTGTGTCATCCATTTTTATAGCTAACTGACTCTTAAATCCTTTTAGTCACAAGATTCTTCAAAGTCAAGTTATGCATCTCTGTATCAGTGACAATGCTTTCGGATGCAAGTCATAAAAACATGATTCACATTGGCTTAAGTTCCATTAAAATATCTGGAAATAACAAATCTAGATGTACAGCAGATTCCAGACATGCTACAATCAGCAGTGAATGGTGTCATCCACAACGTACTTCTCTCTGTTACTCCATTCTGCAATCCCAGCATCAGCGGCATCTTAAGGCTGGCTTGTGGGTGCAAGATAACTTCCAGTGGTAACCAGAGCTGTGTGCTTCCTGTGCAGATCTAGAAAGAGACAGAGCATAAACAAACTTCACCATATGATAGTTGAGCCAACTCGTGTCTCATGCCCACCAATGGGCCTCTAGCAGTTACCAGGGATATGCCATCAAGAGCTGTTTTCGGAGCTGGAGCTGGAGTGGATCCCTATACAAAATCAGACAGGAAGAACAGCAACAGCCTCAAATCTCTGTACCCCAAAATGCAACATACACACTTGGCAGACAATTCCAGAAGTTTCACAGTCTGCAGATTAAGACCCTGTAGAAGATATTTCGAACATCACCCATAGAGGAAGCCAGATTCTCAGGAAGTTGTGTATATGAAATATTGTTTCAACCCCTCTTAGAATCACCATGACTGAATTGCATGTCAGTATCATGCCATGGGTCTCTTCTTTGCCCATAAGAGTGTTAGGAAAAAAGTTTGCTTCTCTTGAGTAATTCATTCAATTTTATTTTATGGACAATGTAAAACATATTTAAACCATATTTTCATCTCCCCTTAGGCACCTTAGGTTCATAGCTTACCTTAAGGAAAAAGTAGAATTAATTTTTCTGTGCTTACCCTGTACTTTGTTTTATTATTTTCCTATTAATAACTTCCCTTCCTCTTAAGTCATTACTTTGTATTGCATGTAGCTTAATATGCAATCTATGGAAAAATATATGTATACTCAATGTCAATCCCAGCATTAATAGTTAATTTTTAAAAGCAAACAAATATAAATGTTCAGTTAAGAAGACAATTGAGTAAATTATGCATATTTATAAAATTAAAGACACTGCCATTAAGAATCATGTTTACAGCACTGAAAAATAAAGAGATGAAAAATGACACAAAAATTTTAAGAATTTGGAAGATAGGGAAAGCAGATATCTAAAAACAAAAACAAAAACAAAACAATAAATGGACTGATGTCTCATCAGAAAAAACAGAGCCCAGATACAGTGGAATGCTATCCTCAAGGTATGCAGGAATATAATTGTCAACAAGGAATTGTATACCTAGAGAAACCACCTTTCAAGAGTGAGAGCAACATAAAGCAAAGAGAGTTTATCACTCACAAGTCATTGCCAAAAGAACTACTGAAGAGTTATTTATTTAGAAATAAATTGAACCTAGAAAACAGAAGTGGAACACATAAAACACTGTGGAGCAAATAAATTGGTAAACACCAGGGGAAGTCCAAATAAGTATCAACTGTAGGAAAGAAGGAAAAACAAAACTAAAGGTCTATGCATAATAAAATGACCAATTTTAGGGCATTTAAAAACAAAACAGAACCAAAATTTTAGATAATGACATAGATCATAAGTGAGAGTCACCAGCATCAAAACATTCTAAGGCCCTGGTATTGTTTCACAGCCGGTAGATGTGTTGATTTAATGTTAGATTTCTTAAATCAAGTATGTAGGCTAAAAATTTCAAGGGTAACAACTAAAAGAATAAAAATTGAATACGTACTTCTAAAAATATAAATATTCAAAATAAATATAATCATATTAAATTTATCCACCAGAAACAGATATTATGAAACTGTTTTTTAAAAATATGCCTTATCTTCCTAGCGAATTTTTCTTTTTATTGTTATTTCATGCTTTATCTTTATCCCTATAAATTATTTTTGTCTTAAAACTTGTTTGTCTTTTACAAATATAAATTCCAGTATCTTGAGTCAACCATTTTTAACATGTTAGAATGTTCCCTAATGACCTTACAGAAATTACATAAATATGTTACATTTTTTCCAGAAAGGCTTTGATTTAGAAGGAAGCCCATTTGAATATGTGCATATATCATATTCATTATCTTTTGATTTCTAGGCTTCCTAACTAATATGCATTCACAAGCATATTCAATTATTAACATACATTTATCCTCCTAGACAGGGGCAATATGTGTCAAAAGTAGAATATTCTCATGAGATTTTTGGTGGATGCTTGCCATCAGGTTTGAAAAATATTTTTCATTTATAGTTGGTGAACAGTTTTTATTATGAACAAGTCTTCAATTTTACACCTTTAAAATATTAGAAGCATTACAGGATACCCTGTCCTTTGTCCCAGGTTCTATTCAACATTGTTCTACAGGAGATCTTATCCAACAGAGTAAATCAAGAAAAAGGAAATTGGAGGTAAATGGACTAAAAAGGAAGAGATAGCATTGTCATTATGCACAAGTAATATGGTTTCCTGATGTAGAAAATTCTTGAAAATTTCCATATGGACTATTAGAATTAGGAAAGATTTTAGCAACTATGCTAAATACAGCCACCATTCAAATGCAGACTCATGTATCATCATTAATATTGCCCATGTCTAGAAGGACACATCATGTCACATTGTTAGAGCAGGCCTGGAAATCAAAAGATAGTAGATATGAAATTTACTATTATTTACATACTAACATGGACAGTCTATTAAACCAAAATGTTTCTGGGAAAAAAATATTCATATATATGTGTATAATTTCTAAAGGCCATTTGAGAACATTCCAAAATGTCAAGAATGGCTGAGTCCAGGCAGTAGAGTCTTCAGATATGGCTTTTAACTTTCATCTCTGTGATTGTCTGTTCTATGAAATTTCTACAGTAGGCATGTACTACTTATAATTGGGGGGAAAATGCTTTAAAAAATAAAACTAAAAAGAAGCATTGGGGCCAGACCCATCCAGCATCTCTATCTTACCTCCCACCTCCCTGAGGAGGTATTCTGATTAGCCTGAGAGTTCTTGCCAGTCCAAACTCCTTTCTGCCTCATTAGTTCCATCTTACTTCAATTCTCATTTGAAAAAATTATTTTTCTCCATTTCTTCTTAGTGTATGCCTTAATTTCTCCAGCCCTGTATCCTCTAACTATATCATCAAATCATGTAATATTTTGGCCCAATAGAACCTAGATTATAATAATACCTTTATTTAAACATGCAGTATCTCACACTGCCACAGCCCTTGGCAGATAGCATGGCAGAGACACCGTGAACAAGACCTGACTTTAACACACAGTGTAGGCAGTTGCTGAGAGATGGGACAGTGTCACAGGGTCTAAAATTCCATCATTAAATCCTTTACGTTAACCATTGCCCTCTCTGGATTGCTCTTTAAAGGTTTAATTCTGCTGGAAGCTAGTTAAATATCAAAGAATTCTCCTATTTAAAATCTGCCTCATAGTGGAAAGGAGTGGAGGAGGTATACAAAAGAAAAACAGTTTTATATAGTCCAAATTTGGACTAGGCCTACCTTACAGTGACTTCCCAGCTCTTCTTGTGGAAAGGAAGGACCCTGGGGAGATCAGAAAGGAGATTGGCTCACCCAAGCAGACTTGTTTCATGATATGCTGGTGTTACTTTCTACTAAGAAAGACTTTTTCAGATTATTCTGCCAGAGTGTTCTGTAGAAATATTACAATCCAAGTTTTCAGAATTTGGACAAATCCTTTTAGTCTTACATCCAAGTACTTGGCTCATGAAAGTGAGTGAGAAAACCCACCAGGAAGCCTCTTTTGATAGATAGAAGTTGCCAGGGTAGGGAGGCTTCTCTGCCTACCCCTCACCCCAGAGTAGGAGCCCACTCTGAGAGCAACGGCAGGACCAGCTCAGTGCCCCCTGCCTAGCCAACAGCCCTAGAAGAGTCTGGGCTGTGCACAGGGCAGCTCCCTGATGAGATTCCAGCTCTAGCCTCTCGCTCAAAACTCTGCAACCTGGTCCAACACAGTCACTTCCTTGTCCTGTTCAGATTGGTGTTTAGGTTTATTAGTTTAGAGATTCCCATAAAACAGGTAGAGAAGACTGGGAAACCTAGAAATGCCAAGTAAAACCTGGGCATCCTAAACAATCTAATTCATTTTCCAAGCCCCACAGGAGCTTTAAAAGAGTTGGCAGTTTAACCAGGCATACAGCCATTCCATCAGTAAACAACAATGGAGCACCACCCCATGTATAAGGCCCCTGCTAGGCCTTGGGGTCGCGGATGGATGTAGCATAATCTCTGTTCCAAGAACTTAGCAGCTAGATGGCAGGGATATAATAACAGGCAAATAACCATGAAGCAAAGCATTATAAGAGAAGTATCACGAGAGAGTTCTAAACCAACTTTGGGGCCAAGGGGTAGGGTTAGGCAGATGGATTGGAGTCCTGGATCCAACAGTTTCTAGCTGTGTGACTTTGGACATGGCCAAACATTTACTGACCATGTTCTATATGCCAGACATGGCAGAAAGCATTCTACTCTGCATGATCTTGTTTTATCTTTTTAATAACCATAGGAGGTGCTATCTCCTTTTCGTAGACTGGGAAACAGAATTCAAAGCAAACACTGAGTTTGCGGTACAAGATGTTTACTAGGAATCAGCACCTGTGAAAAAAAGGAGGGCAGAGGAAGAAGCTGAACTTTGATGAAGACCAAACAAAGCCTTGACCTCTTTGGAGCATGGGAATTGCCTGATGGAATGAATGTTCCACTTTGGGCTAAAATGGCTGGGCATTTACATGGACGTAGGCGCCCCTCAGAAAGACATAACCTCTAGCAAGGCAGTTCTCTGCAGCTGAGGAAGACCCTAAAGGAGTTGACAGCTTGAGGTCATTTGCTGGCTGCACCCCCACTGCTGGTGAACAAAACCTGAGTGGCATCACTCTGTGTCTACCACAGATTCCTCCCATGATAAACTTTGAAGGATGAGAAACAACTTTTGCAAAGTACTTGGCACGAATTAGCTGCTCAATAAATTGTAGCTTTTGTTATTCAACACAGAGCCTGGGTAGGAAAAATGTCGTGGTAACTCTTGGAGGATGTCTCAAGGAAAACATCATCCACGTTCGTTGGACCTTAAAACAATTTCTCCCTTCCTGTCCATGGCTGTCCATGAGTCCATGAGGCCCATGTTAACTGCAAGGTGTAACACAGCCATAGAGAGTGATGTGGGAGGCCTGTTTTGTGGCACGATTTTCTGAAAGTAATAGCAGATGGATTCTGTTCGTTTTGTGAGCATTTAGTAAAAATATTTTGTAGTGATAGTGTTTGTGAACAAATGCCTCGGGTGGGTGGGTGGGTGTCATTTACCAGCAGGACAGGGAGGAGGTGGTTGCAGCAATTTGGGAGCCCATCGAAGCTGAGCTCTGCAGGAGCCAAGGCGGAGCGGGGCCTGTGTGGACTTCATGGTCAAGTTGAGAGGCACAGTGATGGAACTGTGGTTATAAGACAGCCTACGCTTTCCAATTACTCACAGCTAGATCTGTTCTTAAAATATAAAAATGACAACTGAGACAATGAGAAACAGGCCTTTGGAACATGTATCCCAACCCACATCCTAACTGCTTAATGCCATTGATCCTACCAGTTCAATGGAGGCTAAGTACCTGATGTGTATAACATTTGGAGAAAATTGTTTACCCTCCTATTCTTTTTAATTAGGAAAATGTGAGAGTCAAATATTTTACTATTTTATGTTCTTTTCTGCATGTTTGTAAAGCACTCCATAGTCTTTGAAGCATTTTCACATTTGTGGCCTCTAGGCTTCTTAGTTTCTCTCTCCTTATGGCCTCTGTTATGAATACCCATTTCCTCTGTGTTGCTGGATCCTACTATCTGTCAGAACAACTTTTGAACTTGGTGCTTGCAAATTCAGGGAACAGGTGACCTGCACCCACAGCCTCTACTTCTCCTTCCGTCACCTTCTTAACCTCTTGCAGCATGGATCCCACCACCACCCCTCAACAGAAACCACCCTCATTGCAGGTACCACCAGGGTGCTCCTGGACAATCAGTGCTTTTCAGCATGGCCCTTCTGAAGCAGCTGGCATCTCCCAACCCTTCCCCTTTTAGAACTCTGTCTGGTTTTCTTATAACACTAAGCATTGCCAATACATTTAAAATTGAGTACTTGCTTCTATCAGTTACTAATGGTTGCTTGGAGTGTTATATGGAGAGAAAAATTCAAGTTACATCCAGGACACTGTGATTGATTAATATGTCTGTCACCGGCCTGAAAAAGAGAGAAGTGGCACATGTTCTAGCCATTCACCATCTGATATCGCACATATTGATTTCTCTTATTTCTCTTTGGTTTCTACTCTTTTTTTCTCTCTCTCTATTTAGACACTTGATTTCTTCTTGATCCTTAATGGGGTCTAAATTATTGAGAGGACTAAATGAGGTGATATATAGAAAGCTCCTTGAATATATTGGATTCTGAATCAATAGCAACCAGTATTATCATCCTCAGTTTTCTATTGTCTTTGTAGATTTACTTCATTAGATATCTGTGTCTTTTCTTTATGCAACTTAGCCACTGTCTTGGCTCCCAAGTCTACTTTTCCAGCCCCAATGACTATCTACACTTAAAAAAGAAGATAAGGTAGAGAATAAAAAATAGAAAACTGTGCAAAGGGTAAAGCAAAGACAGGAAGTCCTAGCCAGAGCAAGGACTCTGAGCAAGCACTCCAGAGAAAGAAAAAAGTTTGATGATATGAGTCTATACCTAGAAATTTCTAAAGACTCTGTCAGAAGCCTCCTGGAACTGATGAACAAATTCAGTAAAGTTTTAGGATACAAAATTCATTTTTTAAAATCAGTATCATTTCTATACACCAATAATGTTCAAGCTGAGAGTCAAATCAAGAATGCATTCCCATTTACAATAGCCATACACATAAAAAAATACCCAGGAATATATCTAACCAAGGAGATTAAATATCTCTATGAGAAGAACTACAAAACATTGCTGAAAGAAATCAGAGATGACACAAACAAATGGACAAATGCTCCATGCTCGTGGGTTGGAAGAATCCCTATTGTTAAAATGGCCACACTGCCCAAAGCAATCTACAGATTCAGTGTTATTCCTATCAAACTACCAACATCATTTTTCACAGAACTAGGAAAACTATACCTTCATATGGAACCAAAAAAGAGCCTGAATAGCCAAAGCAATCCTAAGCTAAAAGAAAAAAGCTGGAGGCTTTATATTATCCAATTTCCAACTATATTATAAGGCTATGGTAACCAAAACAGCATCATACTGCTACAAAAACCAGTGAAACAGAATAAAGAACCCAGAAATAAAGCTGTACATCTATCACCATCTGATCTTTGACAAAGTTGACAGAAATAAGCAATGTGAGGACTCGCTATTCAATAAATGGTGCTAGGATAGCTGGCTAGCCATATACAAAAGAATGAAACTGGACCTCTACCTTTCACTATATACAAAAATTAACACAAGATGGACTAAAGATTCAAATGTGAGACCTCAAACTATAAGAATCCTAGAAGAAAACCTGGGAAACCCCATTTTGGAAATTGGCCTTGGGAAATAATTTAGACTAAGCCCTCAAAAGCAATTGCGACAAAGACAAAAATTAACAAGTGCGACCTAATTAAACTAAAGAGTTTCTGCACAGCAAAACAAACAAAAATGGAAAACAACAACAAACTATCAACACAGTAAACAGACAACCCACAGCATGTGAGAAAATATTTGCAAACTATGCATCCAACAAAGATCTAATATTCAGAATCTATAAGAAACTTAAACAATTGAACAAACAAAAAACAAAAACTCCATTTAAAAAAATGGGCAAAAGACCTGAACAGACACTTCTCAAAAGAAGACATACAAGCAGCCAACAAACATATGAAAAAAATGTTCAGTATCACTAACAATCAGAGAAGTGCGCATCATCAGAGAAGTGCGCATCATCAGAGAAGTGCGCATCAAAACCACAATGACATATCATTTCACACCAGTCAGAATGGCTGTTATTAAAAAGTCAAAAAAACAACAGATGCTGGTGAGGCTGCAGAGAAAGGGAACACATACACTGCTGGTGGGAAAGCAAATTTGTTCAACCAGTGTGGAAAACAGTTTGAAGATTTTCAAAAAACAAAACAGAACCACCATTTGACCCAGAAATCTCATTACTAGGTATATATCCAAAAGAAAATAAATCTTTCTTCCAAAAAAACACATGCACTTGTATGTTCATTGCAGCACTTTTCATAATAACAAAGGCATAGAATTAACCTAGGTGTCCATCAATGGTGAATTGGATAAAGAATTGGTACATATACACCATGGAATGCTATGCAGCCATAAAAAGAAAAAAATCACATCCTATTCGAATCCCAGAAGAAAACCTAAGAAACCCAATGGGAGCAGCTGAAGGCTGCCAACCTAACACAGGAACAGAAAGCCAGATACTGCATGTTCTCACTTACAAGTAGGAGCTAAACATTGGGTACTCATGAACGTAAAGATGGCAATAATAGATACTGGGGACAACTAGAGGTGGGAGGGAGGGAGAGGAGAAAGGGTTAGAAAACAAACTACTAGGTACTATATTTACTACCTGAGTGATGGGATCAATCATATCCCAAACCTCAGTATCTTGCAATATACCCTTGTAACAAACCTGCACATGTACCCCTGAATCTAAAATAAAAGTTGAAATTATTTTCTAAAGGGTAAGCAAAAACAAAAACTATGGAAGGTGAAATTATTTTCTCTTCTAGGAGCTTGTTCATTTGTTTGTTTTCAACCAAACCAGAAAGCTTCAGAGGAAAGAATGATTTCAGAAAATGTATTTTGCATCTTTATGCTCTAGCAGAGGTAGGATCCCCCATACCAGAAACACTGACCTCAAAGTGCTCTGACCTCTGGCTCCACAATGTGACCTCCTGATGACCTCACTGCCTGGCGTCCTTTCCTATCTCTTGCCTTCTGCTCACCTGCTCTGAGCCTTCTTTGAGTGCCTCTCCAAGGGCAGAAAAGCCAGGCTAGGAGGAGAAACAGAAACAGAAGTACCAGTAGATCAAAACAGAGAGAAGAGGGGGAAAATCCGAGGAGGGGAAGCAGCTGCCAACGGTGGAGCCCTCCTCCCCCAAAGCCTCTCTCAGCCTCCGCCACCCTCACCTGCCTCTGGCCCTTGAGACACCAGATGCCATCCTGGCCAAGCTATGGTGGAAGGGCTTTCAGCCCTCAGTGTCTATTTTCTGCCCCACAGATGAGTGTGAAAAAGATGAATTTTGCTTTTTTTTATGGGATAGCTGTAATCCCATAGTTTCTCTTTCCTTTAAGCCAGGGGGCATCAGAAAGATTTCTGCTGGCACAGATGCGGCTGTTGCCCCAGCTGTTCTTGATTAGTCAAAGCTCCCAGTGAGAAGGTCCTCGGCTTCACAGGCTACTATGTCACCACCCGACTCTCAGAAGAGGAGCTTCCCCTCCACGGTCTTCTCGGGAATCTCAGATTCTAGAAAACAAAAAGAATTCCCTCCTCACAGAAGGCTTACTCATCCCTGCTTCAGTTGGTTTCTAATACCAGTGCTGGGGCTTTTTCATGCTCAAGAGGTTGACTTTTTCATGGAGGACAATTCAACCCTTGTTTGGTGACCTACAGGGTCTCTCTTCTGGGCCTGCAAGGTGACGGCTAGAGAGTGGCCCAGCCCTGTTGCCTCTTGGTCTCTTGGGGATGGGTCACTTAGGGTAATGGCTCAGCCTCAGTGCTGTAGCTCAGGCAAAAACCAGCTGCCTCTGTGAGGCCAGGGACTGGGTGTAGATTCTGCAGTATCCCCAGTCTAAGGCTGTCAGCCCCTCATCCCCCATCCGAGGAGAAAACTCTCCCAACCATAAATAGATGAGTTGCCTTGTTGCATTAAATTGTATTATAAAGAAATCCATTAGCCACTCTGAGCACTGCTCTCCTCTGGGGCCTTCTTGGCACAAATATATTTTATCTTTTTAATGAATAAAACATGCTGATTTCCTAAAATTAAAAAGTGTGGTGGTAATGGAGAATCCTCAGGAAGGATTCTGAAGCCTGTGTGCTGTGGAGCAGAGGACCAAAAATCCTGGCTGTGGGGCTTCCTGTATCTGCCACTGAGTGATGTTCCTTCCACAAAGGGCTTTGCCTCTTCCTTCCTGGATTCTGCTGTGCTTCCCTGCCTGCCCCACATGGCAGCCCACTGGTGAGGGAACTGCGGTTCACTGAAAAATCACTGACATGAGGCCGACCAAGTAAGAGGAGAGAAAGCATCCTAATTCATTCAACGTGTATCCATGGAGGCTTCAGAAGGAAGACCCAAAGACGCGGGGGATCTATCTGTTTTTATGTTTAAGCTTAACAAAGTGTGGACAGCCAGGTAGAAGTCTGATTTGACAAAAGAGGGGATGATCTCATGTTAATAGGCTTGAGTCAGAAAATCCAGCAAGGCCTGTCTGTCTAGATTCTTCTGGGCCTCTCTAAAGCATCACTTCCTTCTGGGTGTGGGGCAGGGCCTCTCTGGAATGGGGGTCTTGCGACTTACAGTCAAACCAGGTAGGTCAGATACGTTCTTTATGATCAGTTTTCACAGATAATATATTTAGGTTTTATGGCTGGCTTTGAGGAAAAGGGGCTCCAGTTTCTGCAACCTGCCTTGGGGAGAGGGATTCTAGTCTCAATGGCTGGCCTTGGGAGAGAATGGGACTCAGAGGAGGAAAGAGAAGGTCAGAGAGAAACTTTTGCTTCTGGGGCTGCTGCTGAGGCCTTCCTTTTTGGGTTCTGTTTTCTGAGCCCCAACAGAGCCATGCCCTATGCAGCAGGTGCTCAGGAAGTTTCTACTGTCCACATCAGGAGTGATGTGGAAGCACTGTGCCCTGTCTCCCTGCCTGTCCCCTCTCTGTGTTCTCGCTGGCTCTGGCTTCTCCCTCTCTCCCAAATGTCCCAACTAAGTGTGAACTCTAATGAATAGCTGTGGAGACAGGCCAGCCCAAAAGCTAAGACTAGACTTTTACTACATTCAGAAGACACAGCTCCCAGCTAGAGGCCACAGCCATTTTCCCAGAAGTGTAGAGAGACAACTGAACCTGGCTGTCAATGCTCTGCCCTTGGAGGAGCTGGAAACACGTGCTGGGAACACAAAAAGGGTTGGAGTTTTAGGGGAAAAGAAAATTAAGTGCACAAAGCTGTGTACGTTTTGCCCTCCCTCCCCACCTCCTCGCTTTTTGCCGGGGGTGAGAAAAGCAGAGAAGGAGCTCTACGCAGCGTGTAGAGCTTGAGCAAGGCCAGCTACATCATTTGCAGGACATAGTGCAATGAAATGTGAGGCTTCTTGTTCAAAAAGCAGGGCAAAATGCTAAAATTAAAAGGTTTTCACTTTCTTCTGCAGTCTTTCTCTCTCTCAACTTGTCATGGAGTTTTTTATTTGCTATTTAATGTTGTTCTGAGTAAAGAAAAATTGGAATGTAAAATTATTAGCCCGAATTTTACCATTCTATTTCATATCGTGCAATGCCAGCTTTAAATGCAAATTTAAAAGCATTTAACTCATAGGCAGAAGCCCTGACATTACACAATTTGTATTTCATAGCTTGTATGTGCATACATATTCTGTCCTTTCCAGAAGAGGGGCGATGCTGTCTTTATTTCCCTTTGTGACATATGCACGTTCTACTGACATTCTCTACCTGTGGCTTACTGATGAGTTAAGGAAGTACTGAAGACAAAAGAAACTATGGGTTGCTCTCTCTTTCCTTTTCTTTCTATGTCACCATTTTCACTTAAGTGGTTGGTCAGTACAAGGAATTAACTCAAATGCTATGTGCAAATGGGACAGGAAGAAATGGCGACATGCATTTCACACACCTCTCCTCTGCTCAGGTGCATGCACTATTTCAAAAAGTTCAAAGATAAGATGATGGTGAATTTCAAGATGGTGACTGTAGACAATTAAGCCAAGCACCGGACCTTCTGAGCATCAGAAAAGATGCCCTGATGTGCCATCTGGCCTCTGGCTGCAGCTTGGGAGGGGAAGCAGAGAAGACCCACCCCACACATAGGCACAGCACAAACCGGAGGAACAGCAGCTGGCTGCCCTTGGTTGTAATGGGCCCTACCTTAAAAGTGGCTTCGAGGGGACAAATGCGTCTTTCAGCATTCAGAAAGAGGCCCACATAAGCAAGGACATTGACATCCCAGTTTGAATAGGCTGCCAGGAGGGGTGAGGAAAGGAGCATCCACAGGTGGCCTGTGATCCAACCGCACAGAGTCAGGGAAGCAGCTGTCTCTCTCTGAAGACTTAAACTGACCACAGACAGAGCTTGGAAGGACATGGGGATTGAATTCGACCAGAAGTCACTAGATTGAATTGAATTACCCAAACATCACTGTTTGACATTGGTAGGTCTCTGAATCAGGTATTAAAATCAGTTCTACAAAGAAAGTTCTATTTCCACACACTTCCATTTTGTGGATGGTTGTAATTTGTGAAACCTTCATCCCTGTGACTATCAGTTGAGCACTCACTGTGTTGTCAAGAACTATTTTAAACACTAGATACACGTTTATCATCATATTTAAGAAGTCCTGTAGCACCCCAAAATTTTGCTTCAAAGCACTTCCCCATTTTGTCATCCTACATGTATTTGGATGATTATTTTGACTAATGTCTGTCTTCATAGCTAGACTGAGCTGCCTGAGGGCAGGGACCATATGACCAGCCAGTCTTCCCCAGCTAAATGCTGCATCGATGGTGGTGCCGACATGTACAATTGTTTACGCCATGTGGTACGCAAGAGCAACGCATCTAAAGGGGTGGTCTTCTCACTGAAGACACTGTAGATTGAAGTTTATATGATGACAGCTTTCTGGCAGGTGGCAGTAAAGTGTCTTACTCTAACATATTCAGTATAGTATGACAATTTCCCAACAAACAGAAGTAAAATGTCTTGAGCAAGGGGTGCCTTTTTTAAGTTTCACAAAGACACTATTTAGACGAGTGCAGCATGCCTGATTGGCTAATCAATCGGTTCCTCAAAACATCTCACATCACCCTAACTGACTGGCAGCTCTGTCCAATTAAGGTGTTGCCACAAAAAACAAAAAAGTTATATATATATACACACACACGTATATATATATGTATATATGTATATGTATATATATTTACATATATATGTATATACGTATATGCATATATATTTACATATATAATGTAATGTATATAGTTATATATATGTATCTATATTATATATATAACATAATATATATGTATCTATACTTATATATATAACATGATATGTATGTATATTTATATATATAACATAATATATATGTGGTTTTGCAATATATACATTTATGAAGGAAATGTGATATGTATTCACACGCATACATATAAATTCCTTCATAAAACAAAAAGAACAGGTCACCCTGCATCAGCCATTTGGCTGCTTTCAAATACTGAAGACTCAGAGGAGTACTTGATTTGCTTCAAGCTGAAATATAACTACATGAGCTCTCTCTGCTCTCTCTCCCTCTCTCTCCCTCTCTCTCCTTCTATCCTCTAATAAATAAGGAAAAAAGAAAGTATTTTCTCACCAGTTCTAACAACTGGCCTTACAGATGGGTTTCATGCCCTGAAATGAATAAATTCCAGGGTGGCAACATGCAGATTAATTAGGCAGGAAATCATCTCCCTGCAGCAGCCCGCTGCGCATTCTCTAACAAGACTAAAAATGATTTGCGCCACCTGCTTATGGCTCCAAGCATTTGCCTTGGTCCTTCAATGACTCTATTAAAAACTTTTTGATTAACTTGGCCCAATGGTCAACTTTTTTGTTTGTTCGTTTCTTTAGAATAAATAAATAGCGGTTCTGCATCCTTGTGCCTAGAGAGCCACCTGGGCGATTTAGCAGCAAGTAATTAGGCTTGAAATACCAGGGGTGTAAACGTCAGGTCTGACGTTACCTGCAAGACTCAAAATTTGCCTGATTTATAAAAACTCCATAGCACTGGTGTGTAGAGCGAACTTTCCTTCCTATTTATTTTAAGGACATTTTAGCTGTCAGGAGTTAGGAAGATGGTGGCTTTGGTTTTTACAAGGCTGCAATATTTTTCACTGTTAGATGTTGAGAGGTGATTGCATGCATGTGTATATACAGACACATTCCCCGGTTTGGACCCGAGTCATAATAAATTTATGTGCTACTTACACATGGCTCTAAATCATTTCACTAAGAGGAGCACACAGCCTAGAAATTTAACTGTTCTTCCTGGTCCATAAATGACTACCTCTGTTAAAAAAAAAAAGAAAAGAAAAGAAAAAAGAAGATAGGGAAAGGAAGTAGCAGCTTTCCCTGTCACCAGCAAACTAATGATGATAGGTTGTTCTTGTCTAGAACCAAGTGAAATGCTCTTCCAAGCATGAGTTCATTTGAGTGTCATAAAATCCCTGTGAAGTAGGAAGAATAGGAATTATTGGGCTGATTTTTTTTTTAATAAATGGAGAAACTGATGCTTAGGAAAGAAACTGACCTTCTCAAGTTCATGCAGTTTGTGAGTATTCCAACTAACCGAGACTCTGGGGATTATGATATCGAGTAGTCCAGCAGTCTTTTTAAACTACACTGCATCTGTAAGCCACTAAGGCCGTACCATCCACTACAGGCTCATGCTGTGTTTTGGACATCAAAACGCAGTCGATTTCCTAAGCCTTGGACAGTTACTGAAAAGTTACACCCCACTGTGGATTTGGGCCTGGATAGGACTAAGCACCATCACAGATGGGCACAAGCATACTTATTACTGGACTCATAGAAGACGTCACCGTTCAACCACCTTTCTCGTTGGCTGATGGCTTGGATCAGATCAAAAAAAGAAGTTAGGTGAAGTCCTTGTGTCCTCAGAAAACACAAGCATGATTTGCCTCAGAACATACTGTTTTTTTGATTCCTAGGGTGTCAAGAGAATAATCACTCACTTTGCTTCTTTGCTTTAGCTTGCTAACTCCTTCTGAAATTGGAATTCTCATTGAGGAATTCTTCTCAAGATAGTACGCCAAACAGCTTCTACTAATTGACCAGTGAGGGAAACAAAATATGTTTTACCCCAAAATATACTTCTGTTTTTTTTGAGACAGAGTCTCACGCGCAGTCTGCCAGGCTGGAGTGCAATGATGGGCTCTCAACTCACTGCAACCTCCACCTCCTGGGTTCAAGCGATTCTCTTGCCTCAGCCTCCCGAGTAGCTGGGATTACAGGCGCCTGCCACCACACCATCCTAATTTTATATTTTTAGTAGATATGGGGTTTCACCATGTTGACCAGGCTGGTCTCAAACTCCTGACCTTAAGTGATCCACCCTCCTCAGCCTCCCAAAGTACTGGGATTACGGGCATAAGCCATTGAGCCAAGCCAAACATACTTCTTTGGCATAATTTGATATGGCTATTCAGAGAGGCTGCAAGCACAAGAATAGCCCTGCAATTTCCTCCTTCTGAGGGGAAAGGGAGATCTGCATCTGTGGAGGAAATAAAATGAAGTAACTAGGAGATGCAAACAGGCCTTTTCTGAGGCAACCCCTTGTCCAGATCTAGGAAAGATCAACTGATGGGGTCGGGGGGAGAGAGAGAGAGACTGACTCAGTCTGACACCTTTGAAAGTCTGACACCTGAGAAACTGTTATTACAGGCTACTATCTATCTATTCTTTAAGGGTTGCTACCTATGAGGTTTATCCGCATAACAAGATCATCCTCACTAGCCAGGCTAGTGGTCTTATGCTAGCCTTTTTCCCTTCTCTCCCTCTTGTAACCTGTCTTGGCATGCTCCAAGCCCCTATTTTTTTCTGTAACCTCAGGATGGTATAAAAACTTCAACCATCAACCCCTACCTTTGAGCCTCATATTTTGTGTGTGATCTCTTGCCCATATGCATGTCAATAAATTTGTATGCCTTTTTTCTTTTATGTATTATCAATTTCTTTCATAGGCTCAAATTGTTGAAACTTCAGGGGAAAGATTTAAACTTTCCTACACAAGAATCAGCATGGGAGAAGCACCCAGTTGCTACTCCAGCCAGGTATTTTTGAGGAACTTGTTCTTGATTACATTGATTTCTATATAGTTACTATATTATTTCATTCCCAATCAAGTCATGACAAGTTGGTAAACCATTATCCCTCACCACTTGAACCAAGACACTAACACATGAAGCCTCTTAAGGCATAAAACTGGCTGAGCTCAGCGGCTCATACCTGTTATCCCAGCACTTTGGGAGACCAAGGTAGGAGGATTGCTTGAGGCCAGGAGTTTGAGACCAGCCTTGGCAACATAGCAAGATCTCAATCTACAAAAAAAGTAAAAAATTATCCAAGTGTGGTGCTGCATGAGTGTAGTTCTAGCTACTTGGGAGGCTGATAGAGGAGGATCACTTGAGTCCAGGAAGTCAAGGCTGCAGTGAACCATAACTGCACCACTGCACTCCAGAGCAAAGCCCTGTCTCAAAAAAAAATTAATTAAAAAATAACCCCAGCGGGACACAGTGGCTCACGCCTGTAATCCCAGCCCTTTGGGAGGCCAAGGTGGGTGGACCATGAGGTTAGGAGTTCGAGACCAGCCTGGCCAATATGGTAAAACCCCATCTCTACTAAAAATACAAAAATTAGCTGGGCGTAGTGGCAAGTGCCTGTAGTCCCTGCTACTCAGGAGGCTGAGGCAGGAGAACCGCCTGAACCCAGGAGGTAGAGGTTTCAGTGAGACAGGATTGCGCCACTGCACTCCAGGCTGGGCGACAGAATGAGATTCGATCTCAAAAAAAAAATTTAAAAATTAGAAAAAAGAAATAAATAAACCCTACAGCTCTATCCAGACCTGCCACATCCTCTACTGGGTATGATTTGAAATCTATGCTGAGCCTGGACCATTGGTTTGCAGATGAATCTAAGACAGGTCATCTACCATCCCCCACTAAGCCTCCACTGCTATAGCTGGGACTATAAAGTGACGAAAGTAGCATACCCTCTTCACACTCTATGTAGCACAGTATCTTAACCACAAAATGTATTTTGAAGTTTTATTTTCTCTCTTCTTAATCTTAAGAAAACCCTTTCTTCCTCCTTCTATTCCAGACACTCCCTGCACCATATGTGCTTGTCTAATGATGTACTTGCTTAGAAGCTCCAGGGGCTAATCTTGAAATAAACCAGGCATAGAGACCCAGTTTCGGAAGTCTCCCCACCTAGAAATTGCCTCAAGGTGGTTAATCTACAACCCGACCATTGTCAAAATGGTACCAGCCCATATTCCAGGTGGACATCTCAAGATAGACACTGGAGCAAGCTATGCTGACCTCCATCCTGCCCTACTCACACAGGCTTCCTACGCCAAGTTTCCCTTCTCAACCCCTTCACTCAGCCTAGAAACCTGAGATGGTTCTTTGAGACCTAAGTCCAGCCATTCTTCTCAATGGCTAGCATTTGAATAAAAATGCTTTCCTTCCACCCCATCTTGCTTCTCGTTTTTGGCTTCCAAGCTAGCGGCAAACAGCCAGGCCTGAGTTTGGTTAAACCCGGTCATTGTGTGTCAAGCTAAACTCTTTTAATTTTCTCATAGAACCGTGGATTTGTTTGAGTATCTATTGTCTGTCTGCAAAAAAATAAACTGTAAATCTCTACAATCTCTACTAAAGAGAGGCTGGCGGACCTCTCCATGCCTGAAAGGGAGAGTGAGGATTCCCAGAGGCTTCTTCCCTGGCTTGCTTCATCAATAACTACAGACCAGAATGTTCCCACTGCAAGGAGGATCTGAGACTTCTTGCTTGAACAGAAGAGTGAGCACTTTCTGCACTTTTTCCCCTACCTTGCTCCAGAGATAATTGTTACTTGCATCCAATAGTATCAAATATTAAGTGCATTTAATAAAGAGATCTTCCAAACAGGCTTTGTGTGAGCAACATGGCTGTTTATTCACCTGGGCGCCGGTGGGCTGAGGCCGAAAAGGGCGTAAGCAAAGGGTGGTAGGATAGCAGTTGGTTTTATAGGTTTGGGGTGGGCAGTGGTGTTATAGAGTAAGATTAGTTACAGTGGTGGGGGTAGGAAGAAGGAGTATATATTACCATAAGTTCAGTTGCAATGGCAGGTGGGGTAAGGCGTAAGAGTAGTTAAGATGGTAGGGTGGGCAGAGGGATATTCACAGAGCAAGAACAGTTAAGATGGCAAAGTGGGGTGAGGAGTATTCATATTATCATAATAACAGCTAAGATGGCAGGGTGGGGAGAGAAGCTTAATATCCAGGGGAAGCTTCGCTGAGTGATCAGGGATAATGGTGAATGCAGGCAGGGAGTGGGGGTCAATCAGCCAAGGCAGGCAGGACTTCACACTTTCTGGGTCCAGGCTTGCATATGGAGGCCTGAAAATAATCCCAGCCCTGCTATCTCTCCATGGAAAGAGGTTGAAGAACTATGCTGGCAAGAATGAAAAGACAGCACGCCCTGTGCCATCTTCCCTGGCTTGCTCTAGAGAGAAGTCTTGGAATCTCTCATTGGGAGAATGCTGGGAGACGTCTACATGCCTGAAAAAGAGCACTCCCTGCACCTTCCTCTCTGGCTCACTTCAGTGATAACCCCAGACCAGAAGTCTCCCCTTGCTAGGAAGGTGTGAAACTTCTGCTTGCTCAAACAGGAGAGTGGGAACTCCCCACACCTTCTTCCCCGGCTTGCTCCAGAAATAAATTCAAATCTGCAGACTCTCCCTGGAAGTAGTTTTTGCATGCCCCAACTTTTACAACTTTCACCTGAAGGACTAGCTCTTAAATCTCCTCACTATGGGAATTGACAGATTGCACTCCTGAGTCTCCTAGATCACTGAGAACAAACAAGGTGACTTTTAAACTTGTAAATGTTCAGCAGTCATCTCCCCAGGTTCAAAGTGAGTAGTCTGATGAACAGTACAGGCATCTGTTTCAGACTCTTTCCTTGATGTAGAGCAGAATGAGTGAAGATAAACTCTATCTCTCAGCTTCTCTGCAAAGAAAGAAGGAACTGAAACACACATCTAACACCCAAATGTTTCCATCTGCATCCCAAGGGACTGGCTTCCATTCCACCTCTCTTAAGACAATAGCATGACTTGACACTTTTGAGACAAGGTCTCCTTCTGTTACCCAAGCTGTATGCAGTGGCATGATCGTGGCTCACTGCAGCCTCAGCCTCGCAGGCTCAGGTGATCCTGCTGTCTCAGCCCTTTAAGTACCTAGACTACAAATGTGTGCCATTATACCCACCTGATGCTTTAATTTCTTGGAGGCCAATAAGAACAAAAACAGTAGGCTGGACAAGCACAAATAGTTTAGAGGCACCTCCAATGTCTGGCCAGGCTAACTGGGCAGGAGCATGTCCCACACAGAGCAGTATAACAAGATTGGGGAAGGTAGTTTTTTAATCTAATGTGCAGAAACCAACACAGAGAGTGAAGGAAAATGAAAAAACTGGAAAACAAAGAAAACATGTTCTAAATAAAAGAACAAGATAAATCATCAGAAACTGACTCAATGGAATAGAGATATGTGATTTACCTGACAGGAAATCCAAAAGGACAATGGTAAAGATGTTCACCAAGGTAAAGAGAACAATGCTTGGAAAAGCTGACAGATTCAACAGAGAGGTAGAAAATGTGAGAAAAAAGAAAAAGCAAACAAACAGAAATCATCAAACTGAAGAATAACTGAATTCAAAAATTACATAGAATGCTTTAGCAATGACTAGATCAAACAGAAAAAAGGAGTAGTGAACATAAAGATGGGTTAAAGAAAATCAAACAATATGAGGAGAAAAAAGAATGAAAACAAGTAAAGACAACCTAAGGGACTATGGGACATCATCAAGTGGCATAATAAATACATTATCAGAGTATCAGAAGATGATGACAAAGAGAAAGGGACAGAACACATATTCAAAAAAAAATAATGGCAAAGAATTCCCACTTCTGAGAAAAGAAATAAAAACCTAAATCCAGTAAACTCCACATACACCTAATAGGATGAGTCCCAAGGGACTCACACCAAGATACTTAACAATAGAATTGTCAAACATTAAAGTCAAAGAGAGAATACTGAAAGCTGCAAAAGAAAAGTGGCAGTTACATATAAGGGGACTCTAATAAGACTCTCTTAGGATTTTCAGCAGAAATCCTGTAGGCCAGAAGGGAATGGGATGATATATTCAAAAATCTGAAAGATTAAAAAAGAAAATAAGCCTGTCAACCAAGAATACTATACTTGGAAATCCTACTCTTAAAAAATGAAAAGGAGATAATCACTTTCTCAGACTTAAAAAGCAGGGAGGGCTGCTAAGTAGCAACATAAAAACATATAAAAAATATAGAACTTATTGGTAAAAGTAAATATATAGTCAAACTCAGAACATTCATACTGGAATTGTCTGAAAACAAATTACATCTCTAGGATGAAGGTTAAAAGACAAAACTATTAAAAACAACTATAGCTACAGTAATTTGTTAAGGGACACAAATTATAAAAGATACAAAATTTGTGACCAAAAACAAATTAGGAGGAAGTAAAAGCATAAAATTTGTGCAAGTGATCAAAGTTAAGTTATTATCAGTTTAAAATAGCTTGTTATTAGCATAAGACGTTTTATGTAAGTTTCACAGTAACCACAAAGCAAAAACTTTTAGTAAATACACAAAAGATAAAAAGAATTTAAGGCATACCACTACAGAAAATCATCAAACCACAAAGGAAGACAGTAAGAGAAAAACAAAAGCTCTACAAATTAACCAGAAAAACATTTAACAAAATGGCAATCATAAGCTCTCACATGTCAATAACTACTTTGAATGTAAATGGATTAAATTCTCCAATCAAAAGATATTGAGTAGCTGAATGGCTAAAAATTTAAGACCCAACTATATTCTGCCTAGAAAAACTCACTTCACCTCTATGGACACAAATAAACTGAAAATGAAGGGATAGAAAAAGATATTCCATGAAAATTAGAAGAGAGAATAGAAAGGTGGCTACCAGAGGCTAGAGAGGAGGGGTAGAGATGGAAAAAGATGTTGGTCAAAGGTTATAAAGTCTCAGGCTAGAGTAACAAGCTCTAGTGATCTATTGCACTGCATGGTGACCACGGTTAATAATAATGTATCACATTTCAAAATTGCTAAAATAATAGATTTTTAACCTTCTCACCACAAAAAATAAGTTGGTGAGAAAATGGATATATTAATTGGCTTGATTGAATCTTTCTAATACAATGTATACATCGATCAAAATATCACATTATCACATTTTATCCCATAAATATGAACAATTGTTTTTTGTCAATTAAAAACAAAAAATAAACTATAAGCTCCTCAAAGGCAGAGAGAACTTTGTGTTATTTCCTGCACAAGAATAGCGCTCAACATGTGGTTGATCCTTGATAAATATTTGTTGATTAATTGACAAGAGCAGAAGAGAGAAGAATGCCTATTTGTGCCATGCATGCTGGGAAATGGATCCATTTCTAGGCATGGGATTTTATGGGGAATCACCAAACCTGGGGCATTTGAGATAATATTATATATGCCTGGGCTTTCAGAAATATTCTATCCATCTATTTTTTTTTTCATTTTTATTCAGTCAGCAAGTATTGCGAAAACACTTATAATGTGCCCAGACATTATGGGCGCATTAATGTGTGGTGAATGCCCCTGACAGCAATGCCTTGTGCATACCGTGAGAATGACCCCGTATGGCAGACACACCTGAATGTGTGTTTGAGGGCATTCACGCCTTATCTGTAAGGAACATCTGAGTCTCCAGCCTATCCTGTGGAACATGGGCTGTACAGGGGATCCAGGCTCTGGGTTTCGGGTTGGATGAAGATTGCCAGGTGGAGGCTGTTAGGGGAAGGGTGCTAAGTAAAAATCCTACATAAACTGCAAGCTTTTTGCAAGTGGTTGTGTTTCTCCTACCCAGCCTACTGCCTCTGGGCCGTGCAGTTCTCTTGCCCAGCCCACTGCCACTGGGCTGTGTGGTTCTTCTGTCCAGCCCACCACCACTGGACCAGCAGTTCTCCTGCCCAGGTGACCACCACTGGACTCTCTCCCCTGTATGTAAACCCCAATAATCCCATATCTCAGTTGCTGTCTCTGGGTCTCTTCTTTGGCCTCTTGAACCTGGGGCCATCCCCATTGGAGTTGATAGGGATTTAGCACAACAATTGGTGAGCTATCCAGAAGGGTGGAGAAAATCCTCTGAGCACCAAGATGATGGGATCAGGGAAGGGGAATCCACAGGGGAAATTCTGAGCTGGCTGTCCACATGTGTGGGGCCTAAAAGCCACTCTTCTTGATGGATGGGATGCAACGTGTGAGTACGGGGATGCCCCCAAAATGCTAAAGGATCTAGAAAATTTGTTACCGGAGATGGATCTGACTGAGCAAGGGTCAGATGCCCAGGTGGTGGCAGTTGCAATTGGCTGACTGCTCCTCTGAGTAGCCACTGAAGCCTAGCTCACATTGAGGCAAGTGTTTGTCAGTTACAGGGTGAACTGCAATTAGAAAGAGATGCCAGATTAGCTCAGGCTGAAACATTGGAGATCTTACTGTCCTGCCTGCAGGCACAAGATGGATACCCCAGATTGTCAGGTAGTCCATTTGAATGGTCACCAGCTGCCACATCAATGAGTCAAAGCTATTGTGACTAAATCCTCCTGAGACCTCATGGAGAGCTCTAGTGGGGAGGAGAGTGAAGACTGGGATGAGCTTTTAGAGGTTCCCATTCCCTCTGGGCATCTGCTGGTCACCACCAAGATAAAAGCAGACCAAGCGTGCCCATAGCAGGTAGTCCTGAAAGACTTGCTTCTGCCTGGAAGACCACATGTGGGACCACACAGCTGTGGAATTCGTGGAGCTGGAAAATAGGTTCAGGCAGAAGGGGAGAGAATTGACTATGGACTGGCTTCTCTGTCTCTGGGACATGGGTGCAGAGGGCGTTGTACTCTCCATGAGTGAAATGGCATCCATTATAGACCCCTGGGCCTTGAGGCAGCACCTCTGTGATGCTGGTAAGGGGGATCAGGCTGTGCCCCTCACCTGGGTGGTTGTAGGCTGCAAGGAAGCCTTGCCAAGTGAAGGAGATGTCCCCACAACTCCGTGGCAATGACAGACTGTGGAAGAATTGCAGGACATCCTCCAGGAATTAGGGATGAATCATGCTATCTCTGCTGGGCGTTACCAAGGTCCTGATGATGAGCTTTTCAGTGCTGGCTTGAAAAACACCATCTTATAGTTGGCACCCAGCCAACGGTACAGTGCACTAGTGTCTATCCTCAGCCCCTTGGTAGGATAGCCAGTGCTTCTGGTGGCCCAAGCAGACACTGACTTGGAGGAAACAGAGCAGGCTTGCTGCATGGGTGAAGAGTACACACTGCTGGAATGAAAAGAAAGGAGACAGCCATGGGGCCCGTGAGGGTGACCCACCAACAAATTTGGCATGACCTATTAGTGTCAGGGACACCTACCATGAAAATGGATAAACAGCCTAATGCTTTTCTGGTTGAACTAGGGCAGAAGCTCAAGCTGGAACAGCTCCACTAAGGAGCCTCAGGTACATCCCACTGCCCTTCCTGCAGAGAGATGGCAGGCACCACCCTCTTTAGGATGTAGATGAAGGTCCCAGAATCCCAATAAGAGCAATGATGATCAGGGTGTCCAGGAACCAGAGGCCACATGTAGAACTATATATTGGTCACCTAAGAATAACAGACTGTGCATGTCTCATGGATACTGAAGCCAAATACATTCTCATATATGGCAACATAGTTTGGATCTATGCCCCCACCAAATCTCATGTTGAAATGTAATCCCCATTGTGGCAGGTGGGGCCTGGGATGGATCATGGGAGTGGACTTCTCATGAATGGTTTAGCACCATCCTGCTGGTACTGTCCTTGCGATCATGAGTTCTCATGAGCTCTAGTTGTTTAAAAGTGTGTGGCACCTGCCCCCTCCTCTTGCTCCTGCTCCTGCCATGTGAGACATCTCACTCCCCATTTGCCTTCCACCATGACTGGAAGTTTCCTGAGGCCTCCCCAGAAGCCGAAGCCTCTATGCTTCCCACACTGCTTGCAGAACCATGAGCCAGTTAAACCTCTTTTCCTTGTAAATTACCCAGTCTTGGGTGTTTATTTGCAGCAATGTGAGAATGGACTAACACAGACGGTAACATTCATGTGTTCCAAGGGGCTGTGACAGCAATAGATGGTTATGGGGCGGCGGCGGGGGGGCGGTCATGAAAGTCAGACAAGTTGAACTACTATCACCCGTTGAGAGACTGCCACTAAAACCCTATTTAGTATACATAGCTCCCATCCCAGAATACATGTTGGGAATGATATCTTACCAGGCCTGAGCCCCCAAACAACTGCTGGGGGACTCATGATCACCACCTGCAGAGGTCTGTCCTGCAGACTCTGACTTAGCAACAGATGAATAAATACACTCTCACACACCAGAGTACAGCGTAAGAGTCGGGCTAGGTATGGTCAGCTGCTTTCAGAGGGTGATTGCAGCTATCTGACCATCACTCCTTGTTCCTCCTAGCATTTATTCAGTATAGATTTAATAACAGAGGTTCTAAGTCAGCATGTTTATAGATAATTAACATGGCTAAAAGAGTGGTTTTACGAATGATGAAAGCTGCCTTTGGCTCCGTGGCCCAGAGTAAACACCATTAACAGGTATTCCCCTTCCACCTCCCCCTGAGAGGATCACCTAGCACAAAGTTTACATGAGCAAACAAATTAAAATACGGACAAAGGGATGTGGGGTAAACAGACTTAACCGGGGAAGCTTTTGTTATCCTTAATCTTCACTCTATAACCTAGAGCTGTAATGTAAGAACCATTCCATAAGTTAATAAAAACCTTTTGGCCTTCCGAAAGGTTTAAGACTATAATCTTAGAACTTCCCTAATATTTCCTTGAATATTTTGCCAGCCACCCCAAGTGAATCCCAACAGAACTCCGACTAAGAGTTGACGTGGTGAAGCATGTGATCAGGAGAACTTGAAATGGACACCAATACAGTTGCGGGTCCCATGGCAAGAAGTAGACCTGAAGCAATATGACCCACCTTGGGGGACATGAAGAAATCACAGGACTGATGATGAGCTGGCCCGGGTAGGACTTATAAGGCCAGTGCACATCCCATACACAGAGCCCTGTATGGCTTGTGTGGAAGCCTGATGGACACGGAGAATGGCAGTGGATTACCGGGAAATAAATAAGGCGGTCCCCCCAGAGTGTATGCAGCTGTTCTTCCTCCCAGTGTGGAGTAGGAACTCCTCATCGGTAGGGAGTGTTTGCATCATTTCGCTACCGATCGATGAGGGTAGGAGAGGCACTTGGCATGTGCCATTTTGTTATCGATTTAGCCAATGCCTTCTTAAGCATTCCTATTGCCCCAGAGAGTCAAGGCCAATTTGCATCCACCTGGGAAGGAGAAAAATGGACCTTTGCCACCTGCCCCAGGGATATTTAACTTCTGAGTCTTTCTCCAGTTTCCAAACTACAGCCTACACCCTGCTGTCTCAATTGGGTTGGTGCAGACAAAGTCCAGGGTCTAGGTTTGTCAGTCAAATCCTCGATGTCATCTTGTTGGATAAGTCATTCCATCTGCCATTATGGATAGGCTGCAGTTCTACCCATGTCATACCACACCAAAGCAGCTGCAAACCTTCCTAGGCCTTCTGTGGTATAGGCATTCTTTTATTCCCCGTTTGGCCCAACTTCTTAGGTCCCCATACCACTTAGTTGAAAAGGGACCCCAATGGGATGTGTCCGCAAGGGAGAATGAGGCCTTTGAATAAGCTAAAGTTGCAGTAAAACACAAGGATGGGGGAAGGGATCTTGTGCAGGTACAGCCTTGTGAATTGGACGTAGCTGGTTACCCTGAGGAGTTTAGGTGGGGCCTGTGGCAAAGGCAAGGACATGAACATGTGCCTTTAGGATTCTGGCCTCAGTTATGGCAGGTGGCTGAAGGTGGATGATAGTGTCATGGAGCAATGTCTGCACTGCATATTGTGCCTTGCAACAGGTGGAGGACATTGCAGGGGGGGGGTCCCAGTGCTCGTGCATGCCCAGTACCCCATGGCAGGTTGGCTAAAGGATACCTTCCAGAGATGGAGGTCTGGGAATGCTCAGATGCAGACTGGCCAGATGGTATGTATGCCTCCAACAGAGGAGCACATTGACTGGTAGTCCCTTGAGCACAGAGCTCCATTCGGTGCTTGGCCCTGCACCTATATGAGAGCTGAAGCACAGTCTTTGACAGAGGCTGCTGCCAGACCTTCATGGATTCCCTCCCTCATTCAGGAGGGACAGGGCCCCATTCCTGACATGGCTTTGCACCAGCCTGGGATTGGAAGCAACCTGCTATTGCCCTTGCCTCAGGACCTACCCACCAGGGAGCACATCATTATGTGGCTCTGGAAATGGCAAATGAGCCCACGATGGTTCACTTTTCCCACTCCATGGGGGAAGGACCTGGAACAGGATATACGGGTCACACCTATTTTGCACCCTATTCCCTCTTGTACTTCTGGGATGGTGAGTTCTGGTCCTTCCTTGTGCAAAGGGATGATTATCCTCTTACTGTAAAACATTGGGTGCCCCTGGTGTCTTGCTCTGGCCTTCCACCACACATTGCAGAGGGGAGCCAATCCACTGATACTGTAAACCAGGCACCAGGCCATTGCCAAGGGCAGTGCTCTCTCAACAACACGACTTCCTGTGTCTTGTTAAATGGTATGACTGGGCCTTTTATTGTACCCACTAAACATCTCATCTTCTGCCCAAAGATGGTATGCAGCAAACCTCTTCACCAACTAGGCACAGACGGTGGCCTCTCTCCAGAACAAAACAGACTGTTGGGTCTGGTGGAGATCTGGCCCCTCTCTTCCACAGTGGGACTGCTATGGGCATCCAGGATCAACTCCCAAGCACTTGGAAGGACATATATACATCGTTTGTATTGTAACATGGCATCTGCTCGCAATGCTCCTCCACATCCCTGGCCCTAGGGAAATTGCAGGAAAATAGGTGGTAAGAACACGAGGGCCATTCAAGGGCATTTTTGGGTGGAGTGTACAGGAAATGCACCTGACAGCAATGACTTGAGCATACCCTGAGAGTGACCCTGTGTGGCAGATGCACCTGAATGTGTGTTCAGAAATTAATTCCTTATCTATGAAAAGCATCTGACCCCCAAGCCCAGCCCATGAAACACTGGCCTTACAGGGATTCAGGTCCTGAGTTTGGGGTTAAATGAAAATTACCAGGTGGAAGTTGTTAAGGGGAGGGTGCAAAGTGAAAATCCTGTATAAACTGCATGCTTTTTGTAGGTGGATGTGGTTCTTCTGCACAGACCTCCCCCAATGGGCTCTCTCCCTTGTATGTAAGCCCCCAATACAACTACATGTCTTGTTTGCTAGCCCTGGATCCCTTCTGGCTTCTTAAACCTGGTGCCTTTCACACTGAGGTCTATAGGGATTTGGCACAAGACCTAGATTTCTCAAGGTGACCTCAGCCCATCTAGCATAGAAGGAAATGCCACTGTAACATAAGAATGGACTCAGTCTCCCCAGGCTGATGTCTTGACTCAGTGAGGAAAGAATTTAAGTCTCCGTGTCTTCATAAACAGCAAGTGTGGACTGGCCTCGAGTTATACTACCTTTTGGGTGAATCTCTGGGGTGTCAAAAGAAGAATCATTTGCTTCGCTTCATTTTGTTTGCCATTCCTTCTGAAATACCTCTACTCTCACAGCATTATATAAGCTCAGAAATAGAAAGCACATTTCTTTCTTAAGTTCCTCTCTTCTTTCCCACCTTGATTCCTAACTGGTTTCATAAAGTCTCTGCTTACCCCTACACAACGAGCCACTGCTCGGAGAGCGTCCAGCACTGTCCTGCCTAAATCTCTTCTCATCCATATTCTAATTTATCCCTTGATGCTAATGGAGCTATCAGAATTGGAGAAATATTTTATATTAAGGATATCCAGTGTGGTATTCACTGATACCAGCAAAACCCAGAAATAACATAAACGTTTCTCATTAGAAGAGTGGGTAATTAATTATGGTGTTTCCATAACATAGAACACTAAGTAAACTTTAAATAAGCATCCATAATGGCACAGAGAAATGCTCCTAGTATAATGTTATATGGGGAAAAAATCAGATACAAACTGATGAACCAGTTATGTAACTGTATGTATAAACGTGTACGCATGGAGAAATTACCAGAAAAAAATAAGGTTAACAATAGTTAACTTTCAATAGTGAGATTTTGTGGGGGTTGGTTTCTCATTCACACTTTCTGTAGTTTTCCGAATTCTCTATGAAACATAGTATTTTATAATTATACAAAAAGCAGCACACATTGAGAAGGGGTGTGTGTCAGTCCGGCTTATGATAAGAAAATAAGCGTCTCAATAGGTCAGTGGTTCTCAAACTCTAGTTTACATCAGAATCACCTAGAGGGCTTGTTAATGCGGATTGCTTGGTACCACCCCTAGGGTATTTTATTCAGTAGGTCTGGGATGAGGCCCAAGAGTGTGCATTTCTGACACGTTCTCAGATGATGATGATGATGATAATGCTTGTCTAGGACCAGTCTTTGAGAACTGCTACTCTAGGTGTTTTATGCATAAAAGTTGACTTTTAAGCAATGCAGGAAGAGGATAAAATGTGAGCAAAATTACCGGCGGTGCTAAAGGAAGGTAATTTAGGGGAGGTGCCGCTAGTTTTCAGGTAACACCACTATAGCCATGATCCAGAGGTTATGAATATACTAATATTCATAATATACTAATATCCCAGGGTCAGAAAACTGCAGGAAACCTCTGCTGGCTTCTTAGCTGCCTCTTGACCCTGAAGTTGTGACTGACAGTAGAATATGGAGTCTGCTGCAAAAACTCATATCCAGTGTAGCCCATATCTCTGCTATATCTCTTTCTGCCAGAGGAAACAGAGCCTATTCTCTGCCTTCTTGGAATCAAGGAAGCCTAAGAAATAGGAACTCCAGGTTTCCAGCCCCTGAGATACAAAGAAAAGTATAGGTGCGATTGCTAATGAACGCTGATTAACAAGAAACAATACCTAGTAAAGAAGAAAAGAGACAGAAATAGAGAAAGGGAAGAGAATGGAAAGGAAAGGGAAGAGAAGAAAAATGAGGGAAATGAAGAGAACAGAGCTAAGTAGGGAACAGGAGAGAGAGAAGAAAGAAGTGCATATCACATTTGGGTGCAGAATTCTGCGAAATCATCAGTTTCAGTGGGAACTGACAGGGGTTAGGGCTGTGTAGGAAACAAGCCAATGGTCATATCAGGCTAACAGCACAGAATTCATTCAGTTCTACAGGCAAAAAGGTGCCCTGGAATCGGATCCAAAATATGTTAACAGAGAGGTCAACATTAGCTTGAACAAGGACAAGACAAACATTCTGACCTGAAATGTGTGATTGGAGTAACCAAGTTTTGTGATTCCTCTGGTTAATTTCCATGCTAGGCCTAAAGCGATACAGTTTAGACGGGGAGATAAAAAGTGCTCTTAAAACTGTAAAACGCTACACAAATGTAGGAAATCGTCATCTTTCTTTTTTATTTTAAGGTGGCCATCTACCTTAAGAACAGCTACTGAATTATCTGAAAAGCAGGGACAGGGTTTCTTCCTAAACGCCTCTGAGAAGCCAAAGAAGGCAAAGGAAGGCAGGAGGGTCTTGGGTTCCCTTGGCCTCCTCCCCATCCTTTCAGTTGTCTCCACGGAGAGTGTTGCTTTGCTGCACAGTCACTCTTAGGAAGAGCTGTGCCAGGCCACAGGCTGATTGGAATTGCTCTGTAACTCTACACTGATGGGCAATAAACCCTGTCACTTTCTCTTTTTTCATCAGAGCAGACTGTTAAAGTAAAGGATCCTCCAATGGATGAGCAGGAAGCTTCCCGTCAGGATTCTCAGGGCAGCTTGGGGCTGAGGAACCATGTTCTGAGAAGCACTGAGGTATGGGAATGCCTGGGAAATTCGGGGAGATATAAAGAACAAAAGAACAAGAGGAAGCCTGGAGCATTCTCAAAGAAAGCAGGACAGGAAGTTCTCAAAGCAGAACGATGGAGCAGGTGGAACACTGATTGAGCAAGGAGACAGACTCAGGCTTGGGGAGGACGGCAGTGGGATTCTCAGGTGCATTCCCCCAGGCGTTTATCCATGGTGCCCATATTCTGTTCTCTCCAGCATCTGTGATTCACGCTAACCCCCCACTTTTGAAGCCAGAGGTGTGCTGAAGCTAACGAGGCAATGGTAACAACGGAAGAGGACTGTGATGCTCAGAGCCAATCGCCCAGGACTCAGGGCAGTCTGCAGCCTCTCCTGCGGCAGTCCCCACCCGTTTGGTATCACGGAAACACCAACACCTGACAGCTTTTATCTGGGCAAGGCAGCACCTCAACCTGCCAGGGACTCCCCAGAAATCCACCCTTCTCCCTTTCACACCCTGCTTTGCCGTTGTGATCTGCTTTACTTTGCTTTGTTTACTGAATGGCCCTTGCTGGACTCCAGCAGCAAAACAAAGCCACTCTCCTCCACTCCCCCTGCTCCTCCCCCACCCCCGCACCCCAGGCAAACAAGGACCATGTCTGCAAGTCTGCCCTCTGCCAAGGTCAAGGATGCTGATGAGGCCTTAGGGTCAGCCTTATCTTATCTCCCCTGATTTCCCAAGCTGAGGGAGGAAGTCAGACCCCAAGCTGCTGATAAGTCCCAGGTGCCTACTGGCTTCAGTGGCACATTCTTTTTTTTCTCCAACTCTTGTCCACGGCTGTGGGCTCTGGACTGCCTTTCCTCAAAAGAGAATGATGACAAGTGCAATCGGGTATGAGCTTTGGGAAGGAAAAGCAAAAACAAACTTTTCAGACCTCTATGGGTCCAACCACCACATTCCTCACGGTCCTTCTCCTCAGAGAATACTGGACTGCTCTCCTGCTTTGCTGGACTCCTTGGGATGTCTCAGGTGCACGCGGCAATTGAGCATCAACCTGAGAGCTGTCTGCAGGCCATGGGGCTTTACATGAAAGCATCTGTCGCCACTGACTCAATCCTGACCACTCACTCAAGGCAACGAGTGACTTTTGATGTTGTCCTGAAGAAATGTGCCCTTTCCTGCCAGCCTTTGAAGCAGTCACTCTCCCATCTTGTGTATTGTTTTCATGGCCAAACAGCATTGTTTATCACACATGATTGATCAGATAAAAATATAAGCAAAACATTCTGCTAGCTTTTCCTTGTCCTGTCATCTGGCAGAAACAGATATTTCCTGAAGCAAGTGGGAACCTTTTCTTTCCAGAAGTGGTGAGGTTGCTCCCTTTCTCACCAGGACACAAGGAGGGTTTTCCTGGGCTGGTGTTTTTGGGCAACAGCATTCACAGCATGTCTTACAGATTTTGAAAAGGCCACAAGGTAATATACCATCTATCTAGACATTTAAGAGGCATTTTAAAATGCCAAATGTCTGTTCTTTGGTCAGGTGAGCTTCTTTCTATGCTTCATTTCCAGAGAGTTCCTGTGGAAGCCACCAGCACACAGAGAAAAGGGAAAATGTGGTTATTCTGCATCCATTTTGCTGCAAGGAGATCGGGGCTGACGTGGCTGGCCAATTCACAACCTGTCTCTAATGTATTCGCGTTGGAGAAACTGATCATGGACAGCTAAGTGAAATGCGATTGCAATATACGATGTGCTCCCAGGAAAAACTGAAGGTAGACAAGAGGGGCTCAAGCAGCAAACAGCTCCAGGGGAAACCCAACAGCGAGAAAGAACTTCTCTGCTGAAGGAGGATCATACTTCTCATTTGCAGTCGGTTAAGTTGTTTCCAGGATGCCATTTTCTGTCTCTGATAATGTGTGTGTGTTGTTATATTATCCCAACATTTGGCAAATGGTTTCCGAGTCCATACATTTGGTGTTATTTTACGCTAGGTGAACGTGGAGCTCCAGGCAGGCTCAGGCCTGAATCAGAAAGCTGGCTATGAGTGTGCTATAATTTGTCTGGATCATTTTATTCCACAGCCAGACTGTCCTCAAAATGCTTAATTCATAAAGAGGAAGAGCTGCTATTTGTTTTAGTAGCCCACAGTCCAGGAGAGAAATTGCAATTGAAAAAAGGCACATGTCTCTCTTGCCAAAGACCTGGATTGCCTAGCTTCATTTCTCCCAGGTTGCCCCAATTTTGGCCTGATAACCTCAGTCATATAAAAGTTGGTAGGCATTGACTAATATCAAGAGATACAAACTAGCCATAGATATGTAACTAAGGAAAAGTTGTTATTATAACTAAGTCTGGTTACTATGTATAACTAGACTATACTTAATAGACTAGTTACAGAACTGAAGCATGTAAATAGGGTACCACCAGGAATAGTGACAATATTTTAATCAGGCATGTAATTAATCAGCAACTATTGATTACATTGATCCATTATTTTTTTTAAATGTAAACTGAGTGTTTTCAGCACCATACCAGGTGCTGGGAATACATTAGTGAATAAGACGCTAGCCCGTTCTCAAGGAGGTCACAGAGCAATTGGAGAAACCTAGAAGTAAGTCAACAATCATAATACACAAAGACAAGGGCCGTGATGGAAAGTCCAGGCAACTGGGGGAGTACAGAGAAGGCTTCTGAACTCAGTGGTGGCGAGAGGAATGACAGAGTCAGAGAACACTTCCCAGGCCAGACAGTATCTCCCGAGTACCAAAGGGTGGATGATAACCAGTTGGTAGCTAAGCACCAGGTATCAATTAAAGTCACGACCCACTCTGATGCAAAGAACTAACTGGAACCAGAAGATGAACACAGGATGTGGGGTTTGGTGCTGTTGGGATTCAGAATTCAGCAAGAGTCATCAGAAATTTCGAGAGGATTTGATGAGGATCCCAGAGGACTGAAAAGGTTCACCCAGGTAGACAGAAGAGAAGAAGGCCCTCTATATAGGAAACAAATTTACAGGAATGAGAAATAGGATGCTTAGAGGTGAATAAATGTGTATTGAAGGGTACATGGTTCTGTAGGAAAAACAAAATCATCTATGACATGCTTTTACCCCCAAGAGCAAGAGTCAATAAACTTTTCCATAACATGTCAGATAGTAAACATTTTAGGCTTTGTGGATCATACAGAATTGGTCCACAGGCCATACTTTGCCAACCTCTGCTCTACAGACTCATACTCTTATTGGGAACACAAAATAGAGATACAAAAAATTTATAAAGCCAAATGAGCCAAATGATCTTGCCTGGAGTCTTGGAAGATCAGTCTAGTAACAAGGCCTGGGGCGGGTTGTGGAGGCCTTTGAATGTCAGACTCGATGTTTGGATGTCAGCTGGTAAGCAGTGAGGTAACTTTGATGGTTTTGAGCACCCTCTTTCTTCACTAAATTAACCAGAACCCCTCCTGGTTCTGCTCACATACCTACACATCCTCTGCACGTCTGACTTCTCTCCTGGAGGCTCCCTTGCTCTCTTCTGCCAAAAAGGAGACCCAGGGACAAACGGTGGCATCATCTATATCCCTGCTGGAGTTGAGGTCACCAGATTCCCCTGATCAGTCCTCCTCTCACAGCTTAGCATCTAGACTTCACGGCCAAGGCCTCTTCCCTGCTCACTTGGTCTGGCAGCAGGTCCAGTTCATACCTTGCATGTGTTCCTTCATGTTTTAGCTCCCAGAGGTAGATGGCAAAATAACCACAACCCTTCTTCTTCCTGTAACCATGCCTCTGAAACATGACTCTAAAGTCATGAAGAGGTAGAGTCTGTTTCCCTACTCTTTGGGTCCAGGCTGGCCTTGTGACCTGCTTTGACCACTAGAATATGGTGATGATAGTTTGCCAGTTCCAAACCTAGGCTTTAAGAGTCCTTCCCCACATTCACTCTCTTTTAAGACCCCTATCTCTGCTGTGTGAACAGCCTGGGCTAGTCTGCTGGAGGAGAAGAAGCCATGCGGACCAGAGAGGCATAGCCTGTCATCCCAGCCAAGGCCTGAGACATGAGAGAGCCCAGCCAAGATCAGCACAGCCACCCACCCACCCAACACACCAACACCAACAGACTGTGGGTGCCTGACGGAGTGAGCTGTGCCCAAACTAAATCAACGCATTACAGAATCTTGAGCTAAACAAATTGTTGTCTTTTTTAAACTACTAAGTTCAGAGATTTCATAGCAGTAACTAATACACTACCCTTGTCTCACTAAGATCTCACCAATATCTACATTTGAACAGCAATCAGCTAACTGCATTTTATTCTAGAACTTCCTGGACTTCACATATTTGAGGACTCAGAGATTCACCGACTTGCCTGTGGTTGCTACGAGCTGCCTACGGAACTAAGAATGAAAAGCAGAACAAGGCTGACTGTACTTCTAACCACAAGGACACTCTCCTTCTCAAATGAAAAGGCCCTAATTAAAAGGCAGGAAAGATCACATATCTCTGGAGTTCACTGTTAAAATTGTTCAAGAAAACCTCAAAGTCGCTTTGCTTCTGACTATTCATACATTGGAAGACTAATTAACTATGACAAGCTGACCAGTGGAAACCATTTTCATAAGGATGGCATGATGATGGATGGGTCCATGCTGTTACAATGTCATTGCTAAAAAAGACGTGATGACTCCAAGTTCCAATTACTGAGATACACATACAATACAGAGGTCTTTTTCAAGCCACAGAACCCCATTGCAACAGGCTGACGTGTCACCTTTTCTGTATTTAAGAGCCACATTCATGGGCCGGTGACATACTGGGCTCTGCATGCTAGGCCTTCTCTGTGACTGGCAGCTGGAACGAGACCCAACTAACTCTTGTTGCTTCAGGGCCTTGGATACCAAATGAGGCATTCGCACAATAGAAACACCCAACCCAGAGCAATGTTTTCCCATATCCAGCTTGGGAAATGTGTGTGTGTGTGTGTGTGTGTGTATCATGTGTAATGCTACACATCCAAATGAAAACTGCCATGTCAAGACTAGCCTTGCCTCATTACTAAATAAATAACCTTTATGTTTTTTTGGGATGTCATTGGCCAGAGGTTGGCCTGAGTTGTGGCTACGTGCTTTAGAGAAGAATTTGGAAAATGAGTCTCAAAACATCTTAAATCCAGGGTCGGCAAAAGTTTTCTTAAAGAGCTTCAGACTTGAAGGCCAAGAGGCCATAGCGAGGACATTATGCAGCTATTTATATAACCCTTTAAAACATAACCACTCAAAAATATAAAAACCATTCTTAGCTTACTGGCTGTAAAAAAGTAGGCAGCTGGCTGGATTGGGCCCATGGTCTATAGTTTGCCAACCCTTGCCTTAAATAAACAAACTTGTTAGATTTCTCACTAGTGTTATATTTCTGCAGCTAAAGTTCTCTTAGTTACAGAAAATTTCTCTTAGGTACAGAAAATCTGGTTTCAAGAAGTTTGAGAAATAAATTAACATAAAATTATATACAGTCATATATTACTAAGATATGTAACATATTCCATTAGTATATGTTAATATAATGTAGTACAATTTTATATTGATATATAACATGTGATATATGTATTAATATATTACATGTATTAAGTTAATATATGAATATACTAATCTATATTAAGATATAATATGTTAGCATATTTGTTTATTAATATTAATTAATATATTAGCAAATTTATATATTAATAGTAATAGATTATATGCAGTAATATATTAATTTTTGTTTCAAATAAAGTCGCAAACTGTTTTCTTCACACAAAAGCTAAAGTTCCCTTATGGTTCCTGATGTTTCTACCAACTCACAGCTCACCTAAATCTCTCAGCTTTATAAAACAAAACAAAACAAAAACCCTCCCTTGTTTTCCAAAACTGGGAGATGTGTCTTAAAAATGCAGCAAACACTGATTTCAATATTGGAAGTGGATGGAGGGTTGAATTTTATAGTCTCCTATTTTGTCATCTGCTGATCCAAATGTCTTTTCTGTAAGAAAGTTGAATATTCTGTGACACAGACATTTTGAATTTAAAAATTTTAGTGGGGAATACATTACACATGATTCAAGAATTAAATCCACATAAGGAAATATCTTCTCAGAAATCTTGCTCTTCCTCTATTCCATCCACCCTCTACGTGTTTCCAGGGTTTCTTTGCATAAGTACATGTATCAGCTCCTGTTTGTCCCCTTTTATTTTCCGGAAGGTAGCCTGTCTCGCACGCTGTGTCGTAGTTTCCTCTTTTTTCCTTTAACTTAGAATCTGTCCTGGAAATCTTTCCAGATCAGTACACAGAGATGTGGGGGTGGCTCTAAGAGAATTGAAATTAAGCAGATTTATGTCATAAGCAGTTTACTGAGATGTTTTAACTCTATGGGGTACAGAACTGAAATAATGCTGTTTTCCAAACTGTCTCTAATTCTGCTGAATCCAATCCCTTCTTCTCACTGGGTAGTGGCTCCCTTAACATTTCGACCTGACTCCAAAGCTTGACAATCACATCCAGCTATTCAAACAGTCATTTTCAGTTTTTAAGAGCGGCTTAAACACTGACTCCACACACTGTCCCATGGGCTGGGTTTGAGCCTCTTGAGGCTCGGCGTGGAGCAGTCTTTGGGTAGCAGGGTAGGGCATCTGTACTCACATTCTCCTTCTTTCCTTTCAATGGGGTAAGAGCGAGGACAGGGAGGACTTTTTCCCCCTGTTGTTGCTATGGAGAAGCTGTGGCCCTCCTTTGGGGCCAGTCACTAGCTGCTCATCGGGCTCACTGCCTGTGGACTTCATGGAGACACGTGGTGGTGGCTCTAGCTCTTATAGGCAGTGGTGATATGTATCATTAGGAATATACTGCTATTATAAGTAGCAGAAAATCCAAACAATAGTGGCTTAAGTTAGAAAGAGGTAATGAGAAATCTGGGGCTATTACCGTGGCTTCACAACATTGTCACTGACTTAAGCTCTTTCTAGCTTATTGCTCTGCCATCCTAGGTTAGTAACCTCATCCTCATTCTCACAAAATAGCTGCCAGAGCTCCAGCTATCTCATTTAAGTTACAAGAAATAAGAAAATAAGGAAGAACAAAAAGAGTGAATGGAGGAAAGAATATTGTCTATCACAGGAAAACGAATCTGAGCGACTCCCAGCAGGCCTCCCCTTATTGACCTATTTTACTTGAACAACCTGAGCTACAACTAGACAATGTCATTTTTAGCCAGGCATTTCAGCCAGCAATGCTTTCTCCAATAGAATCGGACTTCTCTTCATAAAGTAGAAGGTGAGAGTGGCTGCCAGTAGACAACACACCATCTTTGCCGTATGGTTCCTTGTAAGATTCAGCCACATTTTCCAGTAAACCACCAGCACATGACCTCATGGTGCTCTACTAGCCATGCCTTTTGCAAAACTGTAACCGTTAAGTTCACCCACCCTCTACCTTGCTCTTGCTCTTCCTCTATTCCCATCAACCCTGTAGATAATTAGGTATGTGTTTCCAGGGTTTCTTCGTGTAACGACAAGTATCCCCACCTCCAGAATCTACTGTGTGTGTGGTATGCGCAGGATCTACCTTCGGTCCTCCTTGGACACCAGAAACCACAGAGTGTGCCGTTGCCCCCTGTCTGCCTGGCCATCTTGCTATTCCAGCCTGCTTTTTTCTGCCTTTTCCTCCAAGTGCCCCCTACAGTGCCAGGTACCCTGCCCTCCTGGAGGCCAGCAGTTTGCAAACAACTTAACGAAGGGGATAATTGGGGCAGCCCAATCTTTATAAGGGGCCTATTCAGGAATCATGCTCCTCTCACCAGCACTGCACTTCCCCATTAAGGAACCTGCCTTCCACCCAAGTTCTCATAGATTACCTGAGGGCTGGATAGTTGTACTATGACTATAACTGGTCACAGTCGCGGGTGGCTTCCTGAACTTAAATTGTCATTAACTTAGAGCCTTTTATTCTGAGTCTTTGGCTTTAGATGAAACTCTGGGTGACCAGAAAATTCCCCTTGTCTCCTAGACATGACCTATTATACTTTGTGTGGATGTTTTCACACCCTTCTGCTCCCCACAAAAGATGCTCCCTCACCTCCCTGGTGGTGCAGTTCTGAGGTTAATGGACTATTCTGACCTTCAAGCCCCATTATTTTTTTCACAAGTATTTATAACGACAGATGCATCCGCTATAAATGTACACCCCAACTACCTCAAATCAGAGGGAAGCTGCGTGGCGAAGCTCAAATCCAGTTAATGGGTTTGAAACAGTTGTTGGGCTTCGAGCCTCATTGCTTCTATCCTTTTAAAAAGCTTTGGGGTAGTAAGTCATACCCGAGGAGATGCTGTAATCCATGTCAAGATAAAATGCCTGGTTTATTTTCTTTTGCATTCTGAACTTTGTTTATTACATAGGGGCTTTGGGAGCTTCAAGAGGGAGCCAGGGTGTATATGTAAGTGCTAGGCAAAGCTCGGAGGAAAGAAAGAAGAATCTCAAGGAGTCTTTTCATCATCAAAACTCCTGCATCTACAGCTCCCTCTTTCATCCTGTTTGCTGTTACCTTCCTCCAACTTCCTTCCTCCAGAGACAGATCATTCCCTTAAGCTCAGACTTTCATTCTTCAGCCACCAGAGCACTTTGGGTTGTTTTTATCCTGAATTCCATAAGTGAGCAACATTTGCAGCCTTGCTGGTTGGAGGCCTAGGTAGTGTCAGGAGGGACTGATTCTACAAATCATGCTTGGCCAGCGATCTTCACAAAAGCAAAGTCCTTTTGGAGACCACATAAGGAGTTCGGGCAGAGCCAGACCTGGCTGAACCGCCCCTGTTCCTGGGCCCCAAATCCTGGCCCAGTCCAGCTCAGCCCTGAGGAGGCAGTCTGGAGAAATTTCCTGCTCTCTTCCCTGATCCACTGCAGCCCCGGAGACTCCGGGATCAAAACTTGCATCTTGTCTGTGACCCCTCCTAGAATGTAAACTCCATGCATGCAGGGATTTTGTTTGTGTAATTCCCTACCATAGCCCCAGCGCCTAGAACAATGCTGTCACACAAATGCACGATAAATATTTGTTAGATGAATGAATGTCAGCCCTAGGCTAGAGCACCCTTAGTACCAGGCCAGTTCTGCAGCTGAACTGGGGGCTTAGGCCTGGATCCTGTTCACAAATGGATCAACTGGAGCAAGTTCAGATCTGATGGGTCCCATTCGACTGTATGCACCAGAGGCATGTCAGAATCCTACAGAAATTGTAGAGCTGTGTAATGCCCTCATGACTTTTTATTTCTGCAGCCAGTGGCCTGGGATGGAGCGGAGACACTGAGTGAAGAGTGAAGGCCATTCCCCTCTATCCTATCACATTCCCCTCAGGATATAATGCCTCTCAGGGCATTATACCAAGTCATCTCAGTGCACAGTTTCTTGTTCTAGACAAATAATTCATCTTCCTTTTAAAAAAGTGAGGATAATTCAACGCACTGATCAGGCTTTCAGATGAGTCAGCTGGGCACAGAAGATAATTTCACTATTATACACAAAGAAAGAGAAGGTGGGGGAGAAAAGACTGAAAAGAAAGGCTTATGTGGTTTACAGTTTGAAGTATTTCTTTTCTGAACTCTTAGAACATTTTCCATGTGAGGCTTAATACAGCGAGGGCTAGAGTGGAAAATGTGCTTATCTGCGATCTCGGATGCCGGCAGCCTAATAAATCCAGGCCTAGGTTAAGATTAACATTGTCTGAGGCCATAGCGTCTTGGTCTAATCTATAGCCATAGGGGTAACCAAACATCTTTCATGTGTATCACTGCTTAGTTTTTAAAAATTGCACAAGTAGGACCAAAGGAAAACTTAAAGCTGATATCATTGAACTTTATAAGCTGAAAATCACCTGTCTCTGATGAACGGAGAAAACACAGATTTGCATGAACTACCAAAGCAGCACGCAGAGAAGCCCCGAGTTTTCCTAGACTCATTCTGATTCCCTGAAAAGCTTCTAGAGTTACAGTCCAGGATGGAATCTGGGGAAACTGAGGCATATAATTGTTGATTTAATGGAGGGTAAAATATGTTGGAATTGATTTTCACAGTGCTTAAAACCCTGCACTAAGGCCGGGCGCGGTGGCTCACACCTATAATCCCAGCACTTTGGGAGTCCGAGGCACGTGTATCACGAGGTCAAGAGATTGAGACCACCCTGGTCAACATGGTGAAACCCCGTCTCTACTGAAAATACAAAAATTAGCTGGGCATGGTGGCACGCACCTGTAATCCCAGCTACTCTGGAGGCTGAGGTAGGAGAATTGCTTGAACCCAGGAGGTGGAGGTTGTGGTGAGCCAAGATCGCGCCATTGCATTCCATCCTGGGTAACAAGAGCGAAACTCCGTGTCAAGCAAAAAAAACAAAACAAAACCCTGCACTAGCTCCCTGTTGTAAATGGAATGTCTGTTTCCTCAAAATTCGTATGTTGAAGCCCTAACCACCAAGGTGATGCTATTAGGAGCTGGAGACTTTGGGAGGTGATTAGAGTAGGACGAGATCACAAGGGTGAGGCCCTTTGTGATGGAATCAGCACCCCTGTAAGAAGAAGAGGAAACACCAGAGCTGCTTCTCTCTGCCACGTGAGGACACGGTGAGAGGGCAGCTGACTACAAAGCCAGGAAGAGGCTCCTCACCAGAAGCTGACCTTGCTGTCACCCTGATCTCAGACTTCCTGACCTCCAGAACTATAAAAAATAAATGGCTGTTGTTTAAGCCACCCAGACTACGGCATTTTGTTGTGGCAGCTGGAGCCGACTAAGACAGTCCCTATTTCATTCCTGCATGCCAGAGGCCTACACACACCTCCAGGTGCTGAATCTTCTCCCCACTTCATCTCTCCCTCGTTTTCTCTGTTCTAGTCCACTGACCAGGCATACACCCACCTCAGGGCCTTTGCACTGGCTGCTCCTTCACCTAGAAAGCTCTTCTTCAGGTTCCCATGTGGCCCAGTTCCCTCCTTAACATCCCCCTGGTCTTTCCTCAATGTCACCTTCTCCATAAAACCTTCCCTCACTTTATTTAAAATACAACAGCTACCTCACATTGCCTGGCCTCTCCTCTGCATTTTTCTTTCCATAGCCTTTATATCTTTTTCTCACTTCATCTGTTTTATTATCTGTCTTCTCCCTACCAGATCATAATGTTCATAAGAACATGTATTTTTGTGTTGACTGCTATAACCCTAGCACTTAGAACAGTGCCTGGTTCATAAGCCCTCGATACTTTTTTTTTAATGGAGTGAATGAACCTAATCAATCCTAAACATACCTACATCTAAGGTCTAGATTTATCTGTACACTTTGTGTAGTCTCCACCGTGCCTGCAAAGTAATTGTTCTCTTCCACTGAGATCTTGCACGGGGTTCCACAGGCTGTCCCAAGTTGCTGGGTGAATGGGCCAGGTGAGAGGTAGGCTAGACTCTCAGCAACAGGGCAGGAGGGCACAAGCGGAAGCCAGGCCTGAGCAAGAAAGAGTGTGTGGAAATGAATGGAGATCACTCCAGAGACGACAGCAGGCATCTCCGGTGGCATCACACTCCCGGGTTTCCTGTGCACCCCATCAGGGGGTGGGCATAGCAGCAAGGAATTCAGATGCCAATCGAATACTCAGCCATGGGGTTATTCCCAGAAAATCTGTCCATATTGGACAGGACTCTAACCTGGGGCTCAAGGGCAGAATTCAGCCCCTAGGGGAGGAAATTGGCCGGAACGAGGGATGGTATCAAAGCCTTAGATGTACAGTCCTAGAAAAGTAAAGACAGTGAAGAAATTAAGAGGCACCAAAGTAGTCCATCCCAGGACCTAGGATGGAGCATGTCACCTGGGGGAGGGCACCCAGGGATGGGGTGAGGACAGGAGGAGCCCCTTAGCTGGCCCTCTGGTCCATTGGTCTCAGAATGAGAAATGAGAAACTTCCTTTGGTCATGTTTGCTCAGGAAGTAAAATAGGTCTGAGGCTGGGGGTGCAGACACCCCATGGCTTTAGCTTTGAGAAGCTGGGAAAGGCAGAGGAAGGGGAAGGAACCAGGGCTGCTGACAACACGATGGTGGTTCTAATATTATTATCATCTTGTCCCTAAGGGAGGCTTAAGGAATTGCTCTTCTGCTCTCAGGAGTTGCTTCCTAACAGCACTCTCGTCATTTAGCTTTTCTTCTCCATTTCTAGTGCTCTATTCTGTTCAATGGGTGAATTTAAATTTACTGTTTTAAATACCGTTGCTTTAATGAAAGCTTATCCAGGGTCCAGAGGACTTAACCAGCCCCCCAGAGTCAGAGCTAACATTCCATTCAGAGCTCAAGCCAGTGGTGGATTAATTAATTCTGTCTTTAAAAAGGAGAAAGAAAAACCCTTGTCTTTCTTTTAGAACCACGATAAACTACTTCTTTATTTTTTGTCGGTTTTATCAACCTTTTTTTTTTAAGAGCTGGGCTCAGCTTTATTGGTTTTTTTTCTGTGCCCTTTCAAGTCAAAAGAACTTTTATTAACACTGTTCCTTGCCTGTTAAGCACCCGGGCTTCTGAATAGGATCTCCCTGGAAAGCCCTGAGTGATAGATGGCACCCCGAGCTGTGCTGGATTTGCACTTGGCCGCCTCAGCCAGGGCGCCTGTTCTTGCAGATGCCACAGGGCCCCAGAGGCTTCTGTATTGATAAAGGTACAGATGTTCATAAAGTGAGTGACAAAGGACAGAAGGGAAAACACTTCCCAGGGCTTGGCTCCTTTCATATAATTTTGTGCTGCCCAGCCTGGATCTGCTGCCTTGTTTGGGGCTGATCAGAAGAACAAACTGCTTTAATCAAATTTATTCCGCTGCTTCTCCCAGTGCCCTACTCCAGGGAGCTCATCCAGGGTGGCGTCTGCCCGAGGATCTCCAAGCTGCTCACGAATGTGGTCATTGCTTTTCTTAAGTCACCAAAATGTAACAGGATCCGGACATAAGTTCATGTTCAACCCAGGTCCTGGGGACCAGCTAGGCCACTGCTCCTGCCCCTCCTGGGTGCCTTCACTGCAGCCAGAGCCAAATTCCCCTAGTGCAGGCCTGAGTTTCTCTGAGCATCCATCCTAGGATGGACTTTGGATTTCTTGATTTCTTCTCTGTCTCTATTCTTCTAGAACTGCCTATCTAAGGCCTTGATACCTTCTAGGTGCTGGTCAATTTCCTGACCCAGGAACCAGATTCTGCCCTTAACCCCAAAGCACTGTGATTCTGACCTCCCTGAAGCAACAAGGCTCATCACAGCCCTCACTCTTGGTCAGTCTGAAGCAGCCAGGCTTGGGGTACATTTCCCAACTGTGCTTCTGCATCCAGCCCCCTTCCCCCGCCCATGGCAGAAAGAAACACTGAGCTGTGCAGCCTGGCACCCACTGCCTTCTTGGACCTGCCTGGCCACTGGGTCTCCTGGGTTGGCACCTGCTGGGAGCAGCTCTTCCTGAAGAGATGTTTCTGCTACTTAGCCTCCCAGGACAGAATTCTTCTCTTTCTTAATTGTTTTCTGAGCAAGCCAGAGCCAATTCCCAACCACCATATCTCTGTTGCAACTCTGCACTGCTTTTCAAGATAGATTTTATGGTTGTTCACAGCAGAGACTGCTCCCAGCTCTGTTTTCTCTCCTATCCCCCAAAGAGCCAGGCTTGACAAAGTAATTCTGAACAGCTCTCACCAGCAGGAAGAACATCAGCAGTTCAGACACAATACAATAAAAACCACCAGCTTGTTTTCTCACCAGTCACCTTGTAACTAAGTGCTAATGGTGTCTTCTGTTGAATTGATTAGGTCTGCTGGCTGGGTTTCTAATACCCTGGCCGATCTGCAATTATAGAATACCTGCTGCTTTTCTGTCTTCTTACCTAATCATAACATAGCTTCTTAAGGCAAGGTAGGACATTTTCACCCACTCTTCTGCTTAGAATGAAGAAACCAAGGCACTTCATGTAAAAAGCCCATGGCAGTATTGAGCCAATGACCTTCCAAGGTTCACCAGAGCACTTTACCCACAGTCCTCTGTCATCAGGGTACTTTAGTCAATTACACCAACAGGGCCAATTTCCCTGCCTCCCACCCCGCAGAGACCCCTCAGAGGATTGTATGACTTTACCATCATGCAGCCAAGGGGACCTGTTCCCTGCCCTTGAAGCTAGCCAGTAACCGATGCAGTGGCCTGGAATGAAAATTTTGGCAAGTAAGGACAAGCTCATCATATTTCTCAAGGAGTTTGAACTCAGAATATACAAAGGTTCCAGATGCAGTAGCTCACACCAATAATCCCAGTGCTTTGAGGGGCTGAGGCAGGAAGATCACTTGAGGCCAGGAGTTCAAGGCTGCAGTGAGCTATGATCAGGCCACTCCACTCCAGCCTGGGTGACAGAGCAAGACTCTGTCTCTTAAAAAGAAAGAGAGACAGAAAGTAAAGAATATACCAAGGTAGGATCAGTTTTCTTCAGGAGCTACAGAGACTGTGGAAGCAGACAGAGGAACTAAGCACTAAGCCTTCATAAAGCAGAGAGCCACCGCAGGGACCCAGCCTGCTGCTGCATCCCCTGATGCACCTGGCGGCCACGGGGTGAACTTCCTGAAAGTGCTCACTGCACATTCTCGGCTCACTGCAACATCTGGCACCCCAGATTCAAGTGATTCTCCTGCCTCAGCCTCTGAATAGCTGGGATTGCAGGAGTGCACCACCATGCCCAGCTAATTTTTGTATTTTTAGTAAAGATGGGGTTTCACCATGTTGGCCAGGCTGGTCTCGAACTCCTGACCCACAGTTAGGTTATAGGTGCTTCCTAGTCATCCTTGAGGCCCTTGGAAGTTTTGGAATTCCTTATTTTCTCATGAATACTTACTGTCAGCCCTCATTATTAAAGAGAACCACCGTCATCTGAAAGAATCCAGCAAATATTAGCAATCACGGGAACAAAAAATTTGTAATGTCTGAATTTCATTTGCTGATATACATTTTTTTTTTTGAGACGGAGTTTCACTCTTGTTGCCCAGGCTGGAGTGCAGTGGCACAATCTCAGCTCACTGCAACCTCTGCCTCCCCAGGTTCAAGTGATTCTCCTGCCTCAGCCTCCTGAGTAACTGCGATTACAGGCGCATGCCACCACACACAGATAATTTTTGCATTTTTAGTAGAGATGGAATTTCACCATATTGGTCAGGCTGGTCTCAAACTCCTGACATCAGGTGATCCGCCCACCTTGGCCTCCCAAAGTGCTGGGATTACAGGCATGAGCCACCGCGCCCGGGGCCATTTGCTGATATGCATTCTATTAGAACCATGGAAGATGTTTGAGAATCATGTCAGGGTTTATACTTTTAAAATGTGCAGGTACAGGTCCTGCCAGCCTTCCTGAATTAAATCACAGTTGAATAGGTTACTCTGGTTAATGTATGTGGAAGCAGCTAGTACAATGTCTGGAAGCTGGTTAGGAATCCAGTAAATGTGAAACTTTAATTTAGATATTGAAACTTATGATTGGCATATGACAGGAGAAATCTGAGTCAGTGTTTCTGGAGGAAAGACAGTAGAATGGTTCCCCGGGGAGGCACCTGGCCCAGGTGCCTCAGGCCTGTGAGTGTGGGCATAGCCTCTAGGATGCTTTCAGCCACAGGATGGGGCTTTGGGCAGGGCTGAGGAGCCAAATTCCAGGTCTTCGGGCAAGATGCATCTTTAATTCCTGTTGGCTCCTCTGATCATCTATTTTCTCTAGGACAGAATTGAAACAGAAGCAAGGAAATGGATAAAGGAGACAGAAACAGATAACATTCAAGAGTCAAGAGGTCTGAAGCCAAGGACAGGACATGGCAGAAAAAAAAAGCTAGAAGGCAAATAAGGAATGAATGAAAGAAGAAAAAGCTTAGCCAGATCTGAACCTCAGTGGGGATAAAAATTCAGACTAGGTTTTAAAGTTGCTTTTGCTTCTTTAGTTCACAACAAGCAAGCAATGAGTGCAAAGGCTACCCCAGTCGTAAACACATGTGATGGGGCTGAACTCTGGTTCCTAGGGGTTCAGTGGTCTCACTGGGTCACAGGAACTCATTGCACAGGCTCCCTGCCTTTAAAGCATATAGCCAGCTACAGGGCCACGTTAGTCCTGTAGCCCGTAATAAATGTTTCCCTAATCCCACATAAAAAAGTTCCTACTCTGCCATGGTTACCTCCATGTCACACTGTTTTTACAGGTTATCAGGCCTATCTGGTGGTCATAGCCCTCCAGCAGGTCACAGCTGCCAGAAAGTAGCTTGGTTGGGTCCTCTGTCTCCTGCATCCTGTCCCATCATCTCAGTGTAGGCGATGTGCAGAATGTTCTGGAGATGAGAGTCTCTGAAACTAAGGCTACACCAGAACAGTTTCCCAGCCTTCTCTTCATTTTCTGCCACCAACACAGGTCTGGATGATTTACACAATCCCTTACAGGAAGCGGAGAGGACAATCAACAGTTCTAGGGCTAGGGGCCTGGTATTTTACATGCATTATCTCATTTAACTTTCAATGACCCTGTAAGAGAAGCATTATTACATCATCACCCCATATGACAGACAAGGAAACTGAGGTGCTGCTGGGAGATCAAGTGGCTTCCTCAAAATCACAGAGCAATTAAATGCATTCAAAACCCAAGATCATCTGACGCCAAATCCCAGGCTCTTCCCACAGCACCCCGATGTCCTACAAAATTACCCAAAGCTGCCAAGTTTATAACCTGTGGGTGCCCTGAGTGAGCTCCACTGGCATTCACACATGTGGCTTATTATTAGATTGTAAGTGTATTTGGTTTGTTTCAGATTTTTTTTCCCACCCTTCCAATTATTCCACTCTGTTTTTTCTTTCCCTCACACCCTATGTACAATCCACCAGGAAATCCTACTGGGGGCAGTCTCAATGATTTATCTAGAAGCTCACCCTCTATTGCTACCACCACGGTCCAAGCAAGCAGCCTCACTCCCCTGAATTCCTGCCATAGGACCCGTGGCCCCAATGCAGCTACAGATGGATTTGAAACCTAAGTCAGACATGCCACACTGTGCTCCCAACCCTGCCACGGCTCCCCTGTCCACGCAGAGTCAAGTAAAGTCTCTGACCTGGTCTACAAGGCCTTGGGTGGTCCGGCTCTGTTTCTGTCTCTGATGTCTCTCTCTCCCTCATTCTCTCTACTTCAGCCACACGGGCCTCCTCGGTGCCTCTCAGAACGTTCCCTTTGAGCCTTTGCCCTGAGTGCTCCTCCTCCTGCATATCCACTTCGCCAATTCCTTCACCTCCTCCAGTCTTTGCTCACACATCACCCTCTCCCTGAGGCCTCCCCTGCCTACCTTTCTCAATACATTTCCAATTCCACTTACCCTGCTCCAGTTCTTCTTTCTTACTTATAATCTTGTATCTTACTTATTTACTGTGTTTGTGATGTATGTCTCTCTCCCTCTACTAGAATGAATGCTCCATAGAGAACAGGAATCTGTGTTTTGGTCATGGGTATATCCCAAGTGCCCCAAACAGAGCCCGATACTTGGTAGGTGTTTGCTAACCATTGGTTGAAGGGATAAAGTGGATACAAAGCTGACAGGATCCCAACGTCTTTACGCTCACCTCTCCCTGGGTCTGACTAGGCACAGCTGCAATCCATCATCCCTAACATTCATTTCTAGGGCAAGATACTGATACAACGTCGACTCCTCTGCTTCTCTGCTTAACTGCTTCTCCCTGGGAGGAAACTTCCTGTTATGTATGTGTCTCAGTGAGCTATCTCAGCCCTCCAGTTCTGTTATAAATGCAAAGCTCTCGCTCTTACACAAGGGCAGCTCCTAGTTCTCTCCATTCTGCAGTGAATGAAGACTTGAGGCATCTGAAACTCCAGTCAAGTGAGGACAAAACAATGCAAATCCCAGTGTGCATTGATGAACAGAATCCCTACTGCGATTCTTTTCATTGTAGTCAGAAATGGCTAATGGTGAACATCATTAGAATAACACAGGCTTGAAAACTGGATGTGGGTTAATGCTCATAACAAGAGGAATAATTAGTTTCTCCACAGACATTTACACTTAATTTCTAAAGCTTATTATTTATTATATTTTGTCTTATTTAGGGCCCTTGGTAAATGTTTGCATTTAACAAGTTGTTTGATTCTCACAAGTCTTGTATTTCATACTCGAGAAGTCAAAGCAACACCTTTGATCAAAGTGGAACGCTTTAATTAAATAACCATAAAATTCCCCTCAAGGAAACAATTACACCCAAAAGCGCAGTTAGCATATTTTCTTATTATTCCTTTCAATTCTTGACATTGGCCTCATCTGGTCACTATCCTACTGTAACATATTTATGTGAAGTTCAATGTTGTCTTTTTCACTCTGGTTTGCTAGGGCAGTGATTACCAAGGTCATCATCAAAACCTTGGGAGCTTCCCATGAATAAGGAGTCTCTGGAGGCTCTGATCCAATATGCAAATGATGAGGCCCTGGAATCTGCTCCCTGGAAAGGCTTCCTGGGCGTTGCTGGTGGGAACTGGTCCATTAGTGACTTACTCCAGCAGAGAGTGAGCAAAGCACTCTGCACACGACAGTATTCACTCCAAAACAGGCACTGACTCGGGTAGAAAAAAGTGAGCATTACTGAGGGTTATGGAGCATTCAGTAGGGAAGCTCCAGGAGAGTAAGAAGTTTGCTAGTACTATTCACAATTTTATCATTGGTACTTTGCATAGTACTAAGAACACAGTAGGTGCTAATAAAAATAAGTTGGATAGGTCAGGCAGGGTGGCTCACACCTGTAATCCCAGCACTTTGGGAGGCCAAGGTGGGCAGATCACCTGAGGTCAGGAGTTTGAGAGCAGCCTGGCCAACAGGATGAAACCTCATCTCTACTAAAAATACAAAAATTAGGCCGGGCGCAGTGGCTCACGCCTGTAATCCCAGCACTTTGGGAGGCCAAGGCGGGTGGATCTCAAGGTCAAGAGATCAAGACCATCCTGGTCAACATGGTGAAACCCCGTCTCTACAGAAAAATACAAAAATTAGCTGGGCGTGGTGGCACACGCCTGTACTCCCAGCTACTAGGGAGGCTGAGGCAGGAGAATTGCTTGAACCCAGGAGGCGGAGGTTGCAGTGAGCCGAGATTGTGCCATTGCACTCCAGCCTGGTTAACAAGAGTGAAACTGTGTCTCAAAAAAAAAAAAAATACAAAAATTAGCTGGGCGTAGTGTCGTATACCTGTGATCCCAGCTACTCGGGAGGCTGAGGCAGAAGAATCGCTTGAACCCAGGAGGGAGAAGTTGCAATGAGCTGAGATAGCACCACTGCACTCCAGCCTGGGCAACAGAGTGAGACTTCATCTCAAAAAAAAAAAATCAGTTGGATAAATGAACCTACTGTATGCCATCACTTTATATACAGTAATCATTTAACTTACACCTTACAAAATCAAGTGAGGTAGACCCTATCTGACACACGCACATATTAATATTCTAAGAAGTTAAGTCAGTTGTTCAATTACCCAGGAAGTGTCTGAGAAAAGATTGGAACTTGGGTTTGTTTAGCTTCAAAGCCGTTGCCTATTGCATACCCCGTGGTGGCCAGGTGGGCAGGTCTGAGTGTGTCAGACTGTGCCAGTTATTGCCTCTCCCAGGCCCGTCTGCTGCTGCAGCTGAAGACCACACTGCAGGTGTAGTCCACTCACCTCCTCCAAGGCCCATCCTGACCCCATGTCCATCAGAAGGTAGATTCTGGAGTACGTCACACTGCCCTGAGTTCAGATTCTGTTGTACTCAGGAATGCCCCACCCATCCGACATGTTCACAGAGCTGGACAATCCCCGTCTCGTCTGCTTTCTTCCCATTCCCTGCCAAGAGGGACCTGCCTATAAAACACAACTTCTCCTGGGTCCCTTCTTGGAATTCTCATCTCTAGTTGGACAACCTGACAGTCTGCCTGGCCCTTATTAATTCCCTTCCCGGGCTCTCCAGCCCTGCCCCTCTCTCCCCACCTCCTCCTGGTCAGATTCTACTCATGTTCAAGACCTTTTTGGGCTTCCTTTGACACATTGTCACAGACTCCTTACTGGTCTCCCGGCTTTGAAAATTGTTCTGCCCTCCAGACTCCCCCAGTCTGATTTATTAAAGCACACTCTAAGCCTTGGCACTGCCTTGGTTAAGATCTCTCACTTACAAAGTATTATCCCAGCTCCTTAGCAGGGCGCATCTGTCCTTCCGTGATCCGGCTCCTGCTTCTCTGGCTTTATTTCTTGCAAGCCATGGTGATTCCACATATCTTTGATGTCCTTGCTCTTTCCTCTGCCTAGGATGACTTCCCTACTGTTGTACAGTTATAACTCTGACACGTCTTCTAAACTTCAGCGCAAGTGTCACTTTCTCCAGAAAGCCTTTTCTCCATTCTCATTGGGCTTGACCATCTCTCTTCCATGCACCCATAGGAACCTTAGCAGGTTATGCTGAAGTCATCTTGTAAGTTCCTCAAGGGAAGAATGAAGGTTAATTCATTGCTAAGCTTAGCATGGTGCCTGGTACATAACTGACATCCAAAAAATGTGTGCAAATCTAATTACATTGAAGTCTAGTGGAAACCCCACCACCACCAGAGAACTCAGCCCTCCCTCCTACCTGCCTAACCACCATTCTAGCTTTCTGAAGGCTTCTGACCACTTGCCCACTAGATCGGTACCTCAGGGTGTCAAAGCAAATCTGGAGCTGGTGCAACTCCTTGCACAAAGAGACACAGACCTTAGGCTTTTGCAGCTTCATAGCCAACGGGTCCTGTCCACTCCCAGCCTTCCCTCGATGTTAATTCCTGCCCTCAAACCAAGCCCAGCATAACCATGAGCTACATCCTTCACACAGACCAGGGCAGAGCCCACTTCTAACCCAGGTCACAAATCTAGCAAAGAAACATCACTTCTTGCAAAGGACCAGGAAGGCAGGGCTCGTGGTTCAGCATACTCTCTACATGAATAACTTTAAAATGGATTTTCTCCTGAGTGGAGGCCAGGAGCTTCCTTTTCCTACATGAGGAATAGCATGTTGATACGGTAACTGTTGGGTCAGTATGGCCCAATTTTCTTACATCACGAGAACGAGAGCTCCAAGGCACCCAAAAACTCCAAGCCCCTCAGGCTCCTATCGCTTCTGTGCCAAGGTCCTGATGATGAAGGATGATGGTGATAGAGTTTCCTTGCTGCTGAGACACTCACTCTGCTCCAGCACTAACATCTTAGAGCCATAAAGGCACACTGTATTTTCAAGGCTTGCCTGATCCTATTTCTTTGTAAATTGAATTAAGCTCTTTACTGTGTATTACTGATATTAAAAAAGAATGAATTCACATCTTGCAAACACAGCAGAAAGCAATCGCTCCCATGACAAGGAAGTCATTGGCCAGCAACCACAGAACTCAATTTTAACTTTCGAGCCTAGTCAGCAGGCAAACATGCCGGCGAACGGCCGGGTCAGCCCTAGGCAGCATCACTAGCAGGGTAATGTGAGCTGTCAGCATCCCAGGTCTCTCGTCTTTCCTCTTTTTTCTTGCCTTCCCCTTTCAATGCCTCTTCAGCCCAAGCTCTCTACTGTCTTATCCTTCCAGGTCTTTCCTTGGAGAAAAGAGCCTGTACGGTGTCCACATGAAGGTGAGGTAGCTAAGGAGCATAAGCCAGGCAAAAAAATGACTTGTAAAGTGATAGACAGGAATAATAATAATGCCTTCTCTGTGAATTGTCTCCACACTTTGCAAAGCCTTCTTGTCCTAGTGGCATGGGAACTATTATTAATGTTTTATCCCCACTCCTTTATACCCCCAGTTTCTGCATTTTAGAAGAAGGTCCTTGTGGTAAAGAATGAAGAAACAAAGGCGTAAAGAAATGAAGGTTAAAATCTCACAGCTTCAGGAGAGTAGCGATTTTGGGTACAGCCTAGAGAAGGGTGGGGGTAGCTTTCTGCACTCCTCAAGTTACCAGAAGACAGTAGCTTCCTATCTGTCTTTTGGCTTTTCTTTGAATATTTTTAACGATTGGGATCAATAAAAGGGTGAAAGGAGCACGGCCTACTTTGGTATGAAATTTCCATAATCTAAATGTCCATGTTAAGAGAATGGTTAAATAGTATGCATCCCCTAAAGGAATAAGGTAGATCTATATGTACCCACATGGAAAATTCCCCAATAAAAAAAAGCGAGTGACCAAATAATGTATCTAGTATAGTAGGATCTCATTCACACACACACACACACACACACACACACTCATGTAAACCATGTCTGTATGTTACATATGTGATAACCCATAAAATAGGTCAGAATGGATTCACACCAAACTATCAGCAGTGATCATGGATGAGGAGGGGAATGAAATGATAAGAGTAACCATTAAAGGGAATTTTCATTGTTTATTCTATATACTGCAGTATTGTTTGAATTTGGGCTTATAAGAAACATGCATTGATTTTGTAAAATTTTTTTACAAAAACAAGATATTTCCACACCAGAGGAAATTTAAAAATTGGTCCCCCAGTGTCAGGCACGTATGACAGGCATGCAAATGGCCCCAAAGCTGGTCTCATGACTCTGGTGAGCTGAGCACTTATTTAGACCCTGTGCACCTCCATTGTGCCTGGAAGACCTGCAGACTTGGAGTCTGGATAGAAAATTCCAGCTAAGCACCAAAAACTTGCTTGTACTATATCTGACTGGAATACCAGACCCTAACTGTTCTTCCTAATAGAATTCATGCTGAGAATCAAGGAATGAAAATATTTTGCACATCTTGCTGTGGCACCTGGCTAAACACATACACATACACAGTTACCTGACTAATGATCTTGCTTTAAGATTGTTTTTTCAAGGAGCTGGGAGGAGGGTAATCACAGAAACTGTGCCTTCACTAGGAAAATGCTGTCAGGTTTTAATCAAATATGTGCAGAAAATGCCAACTGTGCTTTGTGTGTATTTCTTCCTTACATTGAATGCAAGTGAAAATTCTGGGTAATGGCCCTCAAGTGTGTGCCCATCCATCCTGCTGCCCACACCACACCTCCATCCCTAGCTCTCCCTGTGATGGCTTCTCCAGGCTGAGTCTCCAGGTATCTGCTTCCCTGGGATGGATATTTGGCTTAAGCTATGGCAAAACCAGAATCTCCCGTTTCCTGTCTCCTGCCAAGCATGATCAGGTTCATACTTACAATGTCTCTGCTTCCAGCTTTCCTTCTAAGAAGAGAGAACACACAGCTCTCCAGGCTACAATAGGGTCAGGCTACTCAACTCCAATGTGACATAATTTCTAAAAAGGTCTACGCTTCCTTCCTGACAACCTGATAGAAGCTACCTATTGTTTCTCCTTGGGGCCCTGGGTAGCCACTGACTGAAACATGAATGTCTGCTGGTAGAGCCTTGCCCAGGGCTGTCAGGAACCCAACAGTAAGTCTCGTTACAATGAGATACCCAAGGAAGGTAGAGGGAGAGGTTTGCCCTGGCTGCAGGCAATCATAGCCTGAATTAGGAATGAATTATTTATGAAGATTTGACAAACAATGATAGAACCAACTAAAAATTGGTCTGCTTTGTATTTATCATTAAGTAACTGGCAATTCCAAACAATTTCAAAGAAAAAATATTCATCCCTGTCCAGGTGGACAACTGTCAAGTCCCATCCCTTCCCTTTTCAGCAATGCCCAGGAGCTTCATAGTGTAGCCAGGTCAAGAATATGAGGTCTGTGCTGGACGTGGTGGCTCACACCTGTAATCCCAGCACCTTGAGAGGCCAAGGCAGGTGGACCACTTGAGGTCAGGAGTTCAAGACCAGCCTGGCCAACATGGTGAAACCCCATCTCTATTAGAAATACAGAAATTAGCTGGGCGTCGTGGCACATGCCTGTAGTCCCAGCTATTCAAGAGGCTGAAGGAGGAGAATCACTTGAACTTGGGAGGTCAAGGTTACAGTGATCCGAGATCATGCCACTACACTCGAACCTGGGTGACAGAGCAAGACTCCATCTCAAAAAACAAGCAAACAAAAAGAATGTGAGGTCTGAAGTTAGACACCCTGGTTAGAACCCTAAGCCTATCACTTACTAACTCTGAGTTTGGCAAGTTACTTTACGTGTCTGAGCTTCAGTGTCCTCTACCATCAAACGTTAATAAAATATCTCACAGGATCATTGTGAAGACATAACAAAAAAAAACTACGTAAAAAAATTTAGTGAACTGCTAAGTAATATAAAATGTTATATAATTTGTAGTTAAGATTAGGTTTGAACTTGAGGGCTCCCCAAATATGGCCAACATTTTCACTCTTACATGCTTTTATGCATGTTGTACCCTCTTCAGGCAATGCTTGCCCCCTCTCTAACTGTTAAGCTCTCACTCCTCTTTATCTCTACAATCTGTATTGTCCAGACCTTCCCAGCCTGCCATTTCAAAATAAGGCCACACTTCCTTCTAAATCCAAATTGAGTTAACCAAAGCCCCTACCTCACCAGGTAGCATATAAGATCTGTCTTTTCCTGGATTTTCCCTCTGAGAGATCCCAAAGCATCACCTTCACTAACTCATAAATCAGTTCCCCTTGCCACTTACCTACTGTCACCCTCCAGGAGCTCAGACACCCTCCAGCCTAGACTCTGCCACCAGAGTCCATGGTCAGCCTCCAGGGCCTACGGCCAAGTGAAGTGCTGCTGAGGGCTTTGCTGGAGCACAGGTGACCCACACAGATGTTGCTCCTTCAACCTGCAACTGCAAGGGGGCAGTGTTCCCAGCAAAATGGCCTGGGCTCCAGGTGCACAGCTCTGAGCATTTCCTCTTCCAGGTGCCATTCACTATCATTCACCACTATCATGGCTGTTTTGCTTCTCCAAATGGGTGTTCTTTATAGCTAGACTTTGGAAAGAAAACCTTTCTTGCCCACTGTTAGGGGCTGAATTGTGTCCACTCCCAAAATTCACAGGTGAAGTCTCAGCCCTCAGTAGATCTGAAAGTGACCATATTTGGAGATAGGGTCTTTAAAGAGGTAACTAACATCAAATGAGGTCATTGGGCTGGGCCCTCATCCAACACGTCTGGTGTTCCTTTAAGATGAGGGAGTTTGGACACAGAAACATACAGAGGAGCGACCATGAGAAGAGGCAGAGAGAAGACGGTCACCTACAGGCCAAGGAGAGAGCCTTCCTTCACAGCCCCCAGAAGAAACCAAGCCTGCCAACGCTTTGATCTCAGGCTCTAGTCTTCAGAAATGTGAGAAAACAAATTCCTGTTCTTTAAACCAGTCAATCTGTGGTATTTTGTTACAACAGCCTAATCAAACTAACACAACCACTTGGTGGGGGAAAAAGAAGGACGCCATGAATCAGGCAAGCTTGGGGCCTGAGCTGTCTTCCGGTCCACTGCATCCCCATCTCGGTGGCCATAGTGCTCACCAAGGTCACCCCAAACTGCAGCTCTGCGTTCGATTCCCCCACACACTCATAGTCTTTGCTCCTCCTTTTTAATAGCAGGTCTTCCCTGCAGCCACAGGAATTGGAAGCAGGACCGAAGTGCAGCAGATTGGAGGGTGGAGTGGTGGTTTATTAGTAAGGCAGTGGAAGTGTTCACGATCTCTCCCTCCAATGACTGTTCAACCTTCATTCAAGTCTGACTCCCATGCATGAACTGTTCAGGCAAATGCCAACAACCTCAGAGACAAACGGACCAGTAAGGGGAGGAGAGTTGTGCAAAGACTGGAGATTGCGTGCTGCCAGCCTGTTTCTAAAACTGGGATAGAAGAATGATGAGTATCCTTGAGGCAGACAGAGCGAAAGAAGCTCTCCTACGAGTGCTGTTATAAGGGAAGAGGTATCTGCAACCTGCCTTTCTAACCCACCCAGACTTGTGTTTTACAACTGGCCTGATACCTACACAGGTAACTGGCCAAGAGAAAAAGGAATCATTTGGGTCTGGTGCTTCTTCCATGTTTTTCTTTTTTTAAAAGAAACATAAAGCTGAACGTCTGAAATGATTTTGGATTCACACCCACTGTCTATGGAACAGCTTGAAGCTGACTAGTTTAGCTCGTTGAAACACTCAGATCCGCTCAGACACTGCCCACACGCAAGAGCCTGGCACTAGCCAGGCTCCAAGAGATCTGGTTCTTGAAAACAGCTCCTTTTGCTTTCCCTCCTCCTGTCACTTTGAGCTGCTCCTTGCCATCTTTTTCTGGGTCTTGAGGGCAGCTCCTTCCATCCCTGTCCGAGCCCCTCACTCCTAGCTTCCAGGATATGCCAGAATCAACCACTCCGCCTCCCTGGGCTAGTCCATGTCACCACACTCTTATTCTCCCTCCTCCCCGGATTAAACTTATATTTCCACACATCTGAACAGGCTGCTGCACAGGCTTCCTTCTCACTCACTTGCTTCCCACCAGCTCTTGTTCTGCTTCCTCTTCTCTTGCCCATAACCAATTCACTCAGACAGAATGGACCTTATGTAACACGCCTCCCTGTCATTCCCTGCAAAGGTGGCTTCCAAGCCCTGGTTGAAGCACAGACATCTGCATTTCCACTTGCAGAGGCAAACACCATGCCAGGCTCCCTGGCACCTCTCCAGGGCTATGAGATCAGAAGAGGCACACGCTGGAAGAAGCACTATCCCGCTTACAACCCACAGTCCCTGCCTGGGCTACCTGGTCAAAGATTACACGAGCAATTGTCACGTAATTGTCCTTTAATCTCTTCCCAGAGATTTGAACTGGCTCCAAATTGTTTTGGCTAATAAAAACTGAGGAGACTTGCAGGAAACTCCAGATGCCTTCAAACACTTGCGGGGATTGCGCAGCCTGAAGGCAGATGAAACTTAACTCAAATAAACATAAGGTAATGTGCATTGGCAAAAGTAATCTAAGATGTGAGTGGACATCTGTGCACTCCAACTTTGCAGCTGCCTCTGAGGAAGGCAATCTGGGAATAGCTGGTAATGGATAAAGTGGGCAGAGCAGCCAAGACTGTCCTGGAGTAACTACTCCTTGACAAGGAAAATCGGATCTCGTTTTGTACAAACTCCATCTGTGGCCCAAAGTGGACCGTGTGGCTTGGTTCTGCTACAGATTCCACGGTGTCACTCTCTGCTTTCAGGTGTGGGAAGGTAGCAAGAAGTGGTTTGCAAGTACTAACCTCTGAGGTTGGGAGGCTATGCGGCGTTCCTGATGGGGTAAGTTGAAGTACCTGTCTGTGTTTATTCGTTTTTACCATTGACTGCCAAGCCCTGGAAGGTGCTGAGTTATCTGCACCCACTGACTGACCCCTAGCACCATGTTTAGACAAAGGGCCAGCTTCCAAATTCCAGCACTCCCTGACTTCAGACAGCTCTCTACTTTGTTACATAAAAGTGACTATAAAGTGGTGTTTTGCTGTGCTATAGAGGGAGTTTAGTTCTTGGACTAGGAAAATATATATACACATCCATATACACACATAATAAATATATATATATTTGTGAGTCTGCACACAAACACACACGTACATCTGCTAATTGTGATTTCTGTGGGGATGACTCTGCCTGGTCCAAGAAACCCAGTAGACAGGCAAGTGACCTTACCGGCACTTTAGAGGCACCATTTTTTGCAGGGCAGGAGGAGACCAGCACAGGCCTGCCAATCATGCCTTGTCCCAGCAAACCTCTCTCCTCCAAACCTCTGAGAGATAGGGGCAGAAGGCCACCAACCCCACATCTTCAGCCTCCTCAGAAAGGTGCTGATACCTGGAAATAGGAGGGGGAGCCATGGCCTGTCACTTTCCTCTTGCTGCAGCAACAGGAGCTGAATAGAGTCTCAAGTCGGCTTGGCTACCTCCCTTCTCCCACAGCGACCATGCACAGGAAAGGTGAGATAGCGCTGACGGAGGCTGTGGGTTGGCGGAGGAGGTGGGGTCTAGAATATTCTTCCTTTTAAAAAGTGGCAAAGGAGTTCCAGCGCCTGGCAGTCCAAAAGCCCCTTGTGGCATAGAGGAGCAAGGGAGACATGGCCACATCCCCAGCTCCAGGAACTGGGCAGGTCCATTTGCCCGCCCATCGCTCATGGCTCTATGTCATCATTATCCAGCTGACCATACAAAAGTCCCACCTGGCACGTGGGAGCAGTTCGCAGGGTTAATGCATAATGTGCAGAGCTTCCAGGTGTGTGAGAGTCAGTCACTGAGAGCTTTGGGCTTCTTCCTCAGTCCCCAAGAATGGAAGCCATTACTTTTCTTCCACAGTTAGCACCAGTGCTGCCTGGGGGTTGTGTCCTCAGCCCTGCTGGTAAGCAAAAGCATTTTCAATTTCTCTGGTACCCTGATGCCACTGAAACAAGCATACCACCCCATTTGAGGACTTTAGGAGTCTTTTATTTTTAATAATATAGGGAATGGATTCAACTTGTTTATGAGTCAAATATTTTTCTTCTGCTCCATACAAAACACTACACTAAGCAGTGTAGAAGACAGTATAGATTTAGCAGCCAACTGGAAAAGAGAAACTGTACACAATTTGCAATGTCCATAAGGGCAACAAAGCAAATAAAATGCTCTGAAGAGCAATTTGTCTTGGGACTAATGAAACAAAAATTTAAATGTTAAATTCTAATAAAGAAGACATCAAGCAATGTCATAAATGAGGAATTGATCAGTTCTCGGATTTTGCTATGCACATAGATCACTGGAGAATCTGGTTCTAAAGGTCTAAAACGAGGCTTGAGATTTTACTGCCTTTTTTTTTTTTTTTTGAGATGGAGTTTCACTCCTGTTGCCTAGGCTGGAGTGCAGTGGTGCAATCTTGGCTCACTGCAACTTCTGCCCCCAAGTTCAGACAATTCTCCTGCCTCAGCTTCCAAAGGAGCTGGGATTACAGGTGCCCCACCATGCTCAGCTATTTTTTTTTCTGTATTTTTAGTAGAGACAGGGATTCACCAAGTTGGCCAGGCTAATCTTGAACTCCCTACCTCAGGTGATTCACCTGCCTCGGCCTCTGAAAGTGCTGGGATTACAGGCATGAGCCACTGTGCCCAGCCAATTTTGCATGATTCTCAAGCTCCTTGGTCTCGGTGATGCTGAGATGCTACTGGTCGTCAGACCACACTTGAGTAGCAAGGCTGTAGACCATGTGTTATTTCACTGGGCTGTCTTATACAAACTCTCAGTACTGGCCAGTGGTATAATTATACTGGGCAGGCTGGGCAAGGTAGCTTACACCTATAATCCCAGCACTTGCAGAGGCTGAGTTAGGAGGATCGCTTGAAGCCAGAAGTTCGAGACCAGCCTGGGCAACATAGGGAGACTCCATCTCTACAAAACAAAAATAAAAATTACCTGGGTGTGATGGTCCCTGCCTGTAGTCCTAGTTACTTGGAGGCTGAGATGAGAGGATCAGTTGAGCCCAGGAGTTCGAGGCTGCAGTGAGCTATGATCAAGCCACTGCACTCCATCCTGGATGACAGAGCAAGACTCTGTCTCTGAATAATAATAATATGAGGCATTGGCACTCAACTCCAGCAATGCGTTGGAGGCTACTACAATGCCCAGGTAAACAGCTCTCTACCAACCTGGTTGTACCCAGGAGAAGGTTCAGAATATTTGGAAGAATGGCAGAGTAAGTTTTAAAATTCTTAATAAATTTCATTTTTCCCAGTCTAACTTCTTTATTCTTAGGTGTCTATGAACTCAAGATGGTCCTCCCCAACAAATACCTGGAGGGCTGCCAAGGCACCCTGGGAATATAGGCCAGAGGCAGACATCAATCTCCTAGGAAGCCAAGGAACCTGGAAGAGATCAGCCTCAATTCAGAATGAGAAGGGTTTGGGTAGGATAAGGAGGGAAGAAAGGACTTTCCAGGTGAAGAGAAGAGCTTGTATAAAGCCACAAATGCAGAAGAAAACCGTAGAGTGCTCAGAAGACACCGTTTGCATGGAACACACCCAGGCCCCCTGCCCCCACTGATATGTGTGGCTTGCTCCCTCACTCCCTCACTCCCTCACCTCTTCCAGTTCTCTGCTCAGATGTCCCGTCCCAGGACCACCCCATCTAAAGCAGCTTTCTCCTGCCCCTGCCGGGACTCACTAGCCCCTTACCTTGCTTCACCACAATTATCACTACCAGTACTCCGATCAGGTGGTTGAAGAAAATAAAATTATAAGTGGAGGACACAGCAAGGGCAAAACCCTGGGGCAGGAACACACTGTCAGAGCGCAATCAGTGAGGGCAAGGGTGTACGAAGATACCATCAGAGAAGACACCCAGGACCATGAGGCAGGACTTTGGATTCTGTGTGAATTAGCTCTTGCTGTGTGGCAATGACAGATGTTCACTGGTACACAGCAGCAGTGTCTCATGCGCATCATCAGCTCAGCCCGGACAGGCCTCCTCCACGTGTTTCATTCTGCAGCTCAAGCTGCAAAAAGCAGGGGCAATAGTTCTTTTTTTTTTTTTTTTTTTTTTTTTTTGAGACAGAGTTTTGCACTTTTTGCCCAGGCTGGAGTGCAATGACGTGATCTTGGCTCACTGCAACCTCCACCTCCCGGGTTCAAGCGATTCTCCTGCCTCAGCCTCCTGAGTAGCTGGGATTACAGGCATGCGCCACCACGCCAGCTATTTGTGTGTGTGTGTGTGTGTGTATTTTCAGTAGAGACAGGGTTTCTCCATGTTGGTCAGGCTGGTCTCGAATTCCCAACCCCAGGTGATCCACCCGCCTCGGCCTCCCAAAGTGCTGGGATTACAGGCGTGAGCCACTGCACCCGGCTTAACTCCTCTTGTCCTTGTTCTGGCAGTGGCAGACAGGAGGAGGGTAAATTCAACCGCACAGGCTCATGACAGGCACCTGCTGGAGTCAGGGCCACTGCCACCCCAAGGACAAAGCGCATCACATGACTCACTCAAAGTCAAGGGGCAGAAAATACACCAGGGCCATGGTGAGGCTGCGGAAGAGTTATCAAATATCATGAAAATCGGGACAAGAATTCATTCTATCACAGGGTAATGTGATGGGGGAGCCACTGAGTGTGGGAGGAGGGTGTTGGGCAGAGAAGTGGCATGACAGCATATGCATTTTTTGGCATCCTCTCTGGCTGTTACATGAACAAAAAACCCATTCCAGGGGGCCACAGTGGAGACAGAGAGACCCTGCTGGAATACATCCAATGATGAGCACTGAACACAGGCTCACTGAGGGCTTGCTGTGTGCCAGGAGGATGTTGACCTTGCCTTAGACACCTTGCATGAAACTAGGAGGGGTACCAGGGACCACAGCCTTGAGGAAAGGGATGGCTTGTTTAGTTTTTATTCCCACGGTACTCCCGGCCCTAGCACAGACTGACCAGATCAGAGACTGAATAAGAAAGCAGGAGGCCTAGCTGGGTGCGGTGGCTCACGCCTGAAATCCCAGTACTTTGGGAGGCTGAGGTGGGTGGATCACCTGAGGTCGGGAGTTCGAGACCAGGCTGACCAACACGGAGAAACCCCATCACTACTAAAAATACAAAAATAGCTGGGTGTGATGGCACACATCTATAATCCCAGCTACTCAGGAGGCTGAGGGAAGAGAACCACTGGAACCTGGGAGGCAGAAGTTGCGGTGAGCAGAGATCGTGCCATCGCACTCCAGCCTGGGCAAAAAGAGTGAAACTCCATCTCAAAAAGAAAAGAAAAGAAAAAAGAAAGCGGGAGGCCCCCGCTCCAGTGATGAGGTGGCTGATAAAGGCTGCTGTGGACATCATGCAATTGGAAATAGCCATGCGGTCCGGATGGGAGCAGAAAGATCCCTGACAGTACTCATGGGTGTGCAGTGCTCAGAACGAAGGCTGAAAACAAGGAGGACGACGTGTGCCTCCTTTTTGCGGTAAAAATAAGACAGCAGGATGGTGAGTCAAAAGAAGCCGGCTGGCTTCACACCCTCCAGAAAGATATGAAAGGGCTTCCCATATCATCCCATCCCACTTCAACCCTGCGTATGTCACGGCTCAGATCTCCCGATAGAGATGGCAAAGTGAAATGCTCTGAGAAAGCAGCCTTTTGGAAAGCAGACCGTTTTTATAAAAGGAACATGCTGTAACCAGGAATTTGTATCTGTGGAGAAATAAACAAGTTCTCTGTGAGAGGCTGGTGACAAGCAGAAGCTGTAGCAAATGTCAAGGCAGAGAGATTCCTGAACTGGGCAGGACTGAGCATACTGCGTCGCTACCTTAGGCTTTTCTGGATCCTGGATAGCAAAATCAAGCTCATCAGCAGCCAGGTGGGCAGGCAACAGCGTTGATGAGACAGCTCTTCGTAGCACCATGGAGACTTAGAAAAGAAGGACAGCATTTTAGGGTCCAAAAGGAAAGCCATGTTTTTCAAATTTTCAAATTAACATCAATATCAAAAAAATAAGCACTCACAATCAAAATGGAAACTGAAGTCATTCAATATGTCAGATCAAGTCACAGAACTTCTTTCAACTTCAGCTTTTTTCATCTTTAGGTTGGGGTATCTGGACCAAACTACCTCTTAACGTTTCTTTTACTTCTGAAATTCTATGATCTATTAAAGGGCACCTTGTAAGAAACTCCAAAGAATGTCAAAAAAAAACCAAAAAAACAAAAAAAAAAAAAACAAGAAACTGAGGGCATTCATGGAGTGCACAAAGGAATGAAGAAAAAAAAATGATACAAGAGACAGTGCCATTAATGCTTTGCCTTGCCCTTTACCAAGGAAGAGGCATGTCCTTGAAATGGATGGGTCGGAGCATTCAATAAAATCGTAGTAAATGCACAGAATGTTCTAGTCTTCACTGACAAAACAGATATCAATAAATCACCCAGACAGGATGTGATCCACCTAGGAATTTCAAATGAATTCACGGCAGAACTGTGGAGCTGTCGACTACGATGTGGGACCCGTTGTTGCAGCAGCTGTGGTCCTGCAGGACAGTCGGGTTGCCAACATTAGCCTCAGCCTGCACTTCCAGAGGGGACCCTGGGAAACCACCAATTGTTAGTTTCTCCCTTCCACACCAGCCAGGCTGCTGGAATAAAGTACAGAATGTATCTTTAAATAAAGTACAAAATTGCAGAAAGTTTGAATCAACACACTCATGGAGGCAAAGGTAAGATGGGTTCTACACGGAGGTATAAGGTCTGATTTCCAAAGTTCCTTGAGGGTACACAGGGTCAGGGGAGTGAGTCATTTTGCAGACTTTGGAAATGTCTTTGACAAGTGTCTACACGAAAACCTGATGATAGGTGAGTAAAGAATGAATGGATCACCATAGGAGTCACAGACTATTCAAAATGGACAAAGAATTGAATTTCAAACAAGGAAAACTGGGTAATAAAAAAGAGTCAACTCTTTGTAAAAGGTAAGAGTTCTCAGAGGTCAAGAGGTGCCAGTCTTGGTGAATAATTTTACTAAGAGGTTTCAAGAACTAGGTGCACAGTGAAACTTTGAATGTGGTAGATGACCCCAAGACATTCTAAGCGAAATGCCAAGTCAATAGGAGAGAGACTTTTCGAGGCTAAACAGAAAGTGGTACAGAAATTTCCATTTCAGGGCAAGTTCAAGTTAAAACACTTTAAGAATAAGCAGTTGTAGAACAGTCACCTAGAAACAACCTATAAAGCCAGGAGAAGACCCTGGGAGTTATTTCCTTTCCTGAGAACATTAAGCCCTAATGCAGGACAGTTGCATTCAAAACAATAAAATGCCAGGCACTCCATAAATATTTGTTAAATGAATGAAATGCTGAGCCATCAGAAAGACACAAAATAGAAAATATGTCCCAAACTTGAACAAAACTATCTATAACAGGATTTTAAAATGGAATTCTTCCTGCCTCCCCTTCGGCTGAAGCACAAAAACAATATATGTTACATTCCAAAGTGAGACCATTATTTTTTACGGGACTTGTAAAAAGGAGATGGCTGACAATCTCAGAAAGATACATACTGAATGACTCCATAAAATAACAATTAGAGAGATGGAGGGCAGATCAGGGATTGCCAGGTTAGGGATGAGAGGAGAAGGGAGTACGCTATAAAGCGGTAGCGTGAGGACCTTGTGATGATGGTACAGTTATGTATCTTGAATGTGACAGTGTTTACATGAAACTACGCATGTGAAATAGTTGCACAGATTTGCAAACCACACACAACTGAGTGCATGCATAACTTGTGGAATCTGAATAAGCACTGTGGATTGTACCAATGTCACTTCCCTGGTTCTGATATTGCTCTAAAGTTATGCAAGATGTTAACCCTGGAGATGAAAGTTGCATGGGATGTCCCTCTATGTTGTTTTACAGTGCAATTCCTTATAAGCCCGTAATTATGTTAAAGTAAAACATTTTTTTAAAAAAGAGGTGGGGATGAAAAACCAGTTTCAACCCTGAGCTGATCACCCGCCTCTAACCCATATAAGAGAGTAGAGAAGTCAAGAAAGGAGAAAGTGGAGGTTGAGAGAACATTTTTAGAGAATGCCCTAGGTTGATTATGGTTCTGATCCTGTCCTTGGAGTGAGGACTAGAGTGCTGATGCCTCATGTTAAAATTGGTGAAGAGCCTTCAATAGGAACACTCTGAAAGTGCGGTCTGTGTCCCCTGCAGTTGAGGGACACATTACACTGTGCCTAACCCCTAGCTGAGAAATTTCAAGAGCAAGAGTTGAGCTGGCCAGCTGCCGACACACAAGCCAAGAAGAAGGGGCTATGTTGGGGGCCTGCCCTCACAGGGTCTGTCAGTGTGAAAAATAGACTGTTACTTTCCGTAAGCCAGATGTGGACCATAGTCTTATCCAAGAGGGCTGCCTGGAGAGATGAAGAGAGAGCAGCAGAGACAAGACGGAGATAATGCCAAATGCCAGGAGGCAGAGAAAGAGTGCGCAATGAGCTGGAGAAGAGTGTCCCGCCCATGTCAATGGACTGCAGGTGAGAGGAAGGTCTCTGGTAATGGGAATGTCCTAAAACCCCACAGGATACAGACAAGAATGAGTCAGCTTTAAATACTTCCCAAGCCCAGAGAGGGCAACACCAAGCTTACAATAGTACAAGGCAAGATAAAACTTTTCTGGCCAATGTTATCTTTTCTCCTTTCCCATGATCCACTGAATAGGGGCCAGAAATCACAGCTCATGAGATGGAGGAGGGAGACGGGAAGCACAAGGTGAAGAAAGGTGAGGGTGTATTCCCTCTCCCGGCTGCCAGCCTCCATCCACAACAGATCATGATCAGGAAAGGAACAGAAAACAATATTGAACCAAGTCCAAAGCATTATCTGTTATACAAGACTGGATTTTTAAATTATTGATTGGAGAATGCTCTGACTAGAAAATCCTGCCTGAGTTTTTATCCAGACTCAAGAGAAGAACCAGGCCCATGTAGCAGATTTAAAGGGACAGTGGGAGGCAAAACGTTGGTTCATGGTTATATGCCATAGTGCTGCTTGTTCAGTGCAATTGTTGCATAGCGTGTGTACCGAGGACTGCGGACATTCCTATTTCATCAAGAAAGACATCGCAGAACTGGAGAGGGGAATGAAAAAAACCATAGCATGGGGGGAGGGAGGTCTGGCATACATGAAGAGATTAAAAAAGATTATGACGTCAACATAAAGGCAAAGGTTGAAATGGAAATTTTAATGAAATCAATACAATCACAAATGATACGAATAACGTCAATAAAAATCTTTGCCAAACGCCAGAATACAGTAACAGGAGGGCATCACTCAAGGTAAGAGAAAGACCCAGCAAGGACAAATATCATTAGAGAAGGCATTGCTTCTCAAGAAATGATATAGGTTAAACACGCAAATGGATACCTTGAAATTTAAATTCAGTAGAATTTGAAAAAGAAATATATTTCATACAGTACTTTTAGAGAGAAGGGAGAATCCAAAATTATATAAACAATATGAAAAGTACTGAAATGCAACTGGAAGTGTCCGTACTATGCTGACATTTAATGTACTTTAATAATAAACATTATTTTAAAAATATATATTCTATGCAACACTTTTATGGAGCAAGAAGTATCTATGAGTTATAACCACACCAACGAGGTTCACAATAATAACCTGAAGTATCAATAACTACCATATTGGTAAGAAAATGTATTTCATGAATAAATAAAACCACCAATAGAATGTCACTAACATTGTTCCTTTCATCAATGTGACCCAGATTTTTACCCAATCTGAACAGGTTACAGATGACATTTTTTAAAAAAATACTTTAAGTACTGAGATACATGTACAGAACATGCAGGTTTATTACATAGGTGTACACATGCCGTGGTGGTTTGCTGCACCCATCAACCTGTCATCTACATTAGGTATTTCTCCTAATGCTGCCCCTCCCCTAGTCCCCACCCCCCAACAGGCCCCAGGGCATGATGTTCCCCACCCGGTGTCCATGTGTTCTCATTGTTCAACTCCCACTTATGAGTGAGAACATGCAGTGTTTGGTTTTCTGTTCCTGTGGGTGTTTGCTGAGAATGATGGTTTCCAGCTTCATCCATGTCCCTGCGAAGGACATGAACTCATCCTTTTTATGGCGGCATAGTACTCCATGGTGTATATGTGCCACATTTTCTTTATCCAGTCTTTCGTTGATGGACATCTGGATTGGTTCCAAGTCTTTGCTATTGTGAGCAGTGCTGCTATAAACATGTGTGTGCATGTGTCTTTATAGCAGAATGATTTAAGGTTTGGGATCAGTGGTTCTCCACCAGAGTGCACATTGCATAATTCTGCCCCAAGGTCCTGGTGGGTGCATCCTCTTTTCCTAGAACGCTTGTTTCCAACCCTGTGCATCCATCATGTCTCTGCTCAAATGTCACCTGCTCAGAGGACCCTCCCCTTTTTCAACTTATTTACAATTGCTACCATTACCCATCACCACCTGAAATTCTATTATTTATTTTTTGTTTATTTAGTGTCTGTTTCCTTACTGGAACAAAAGTGCCAGGAGAGCAGTAGCCTCGCCTTTTCACCACTATCCCCAGGGCAGTGACTGGCACCTAGTGGGCTGTGGCAAAGGTTGCCAGTTTTCCACCTAACGTCCATGCTCCCTTTTTTCCTTAGTAATGGAGTCCCTATATTGACAGGGACTAATTTTTTGTATTTTTAGTAGAGACAGGGTTTCACCACATTGGCCAGTCTGTTCTTAAACTCCTGACCTCAGGTGGTCCACCTGTCTCAGCCTCCCAAAGTGCTGGGATTACAGGTATAGGCCATGGCACCCGGCCATGTTTTTTCTTTTAAACTCTTAAAAACTTTTTTTTAAAAAAACCATACATTGCTACATTCCTCACTCCACATCTCTGATTAAGCAGTTCTGGAGGTAGGAACTGGATGATTGTGGTTACCAAATTAGTTTGTAAACTACTAGCTGGATGACCTTTCCATTAGGCTAGATCTACACAGAGGAGAATCAGTAAGAGTTCTGGAATCTTGGTGCAGTCACTTACCCGCTAGCTGTGTGACCTGAGGCCACTTGCCTCTCACTAAGCCTGTTTTACCATCAGTAAATCAGGCCAATGTTGTAAGTAGATGCTTCATAAATATTTATTGATGTTGTTATACGAGCTCCAGGGCAAATGAGGATGTTATAAGAAAATGCCCACGTGAAAAAGAGGCTGTCTTTGAGACAGTCCTGGGAAACCCACATGGGGAATCTAATACATCATGACAATTCTCCTGCTCTAATGCTTGAAGGAAAAGAAGGTGAGACATATATACAGAACTCTTTTACATGCAAGCTGCAGAGACCCATTGGGACTAGCTAAGTTAAGTTGGGATATTTTGCTAAGAATTAGGAGCAAATGAAACAGGGCTTGAACATCCTCAGCCTCCCTCCATCTCTGTTTCCTATCCACAGGTCCTCTCTGTTTCTGCTTCATTCTTCCCTTCCTCTCTGCAACCTTTCATCCTCTGCTTTTCTGGTTCATAGAGAAATATGGCTATGGAGAACTTGTAAATTCACGCCATCCGTGAGGAGACTCAGTCATCTGCATTTCAGGTTTCAGGGAAAAGACCCTGATTGGCTCAGCTCAGTAATATGACCCCCCCACACACCATGCCTCATATCCTATTGTATGGGTGGGGGAGTGAGTCACACTGTGGGAAGTGGCCGGTCCTAACAACAACGTAGATGGAGACGGGAGCAGTGCTGTGAACTGGAGCATGAGCACGACAGAAATACAGGAAGTTCATTATAAGAACTGAAGTCAAGTTTAGTTTGGGTAAGCAGAGAACCTGAGCCAGAATCAATGAAGAAGTAAGGATAAGGAGATGCCAACTCTTCAAAATGCTGGCCCACCTCAATTGGTTTCATCAAAACTGGGGGCTTATAGCTGCGGGTAATTGAGAGATTGACCTGAATTAAGGCATCCTGGATGCTGCAGACAATTGAAGGAAAGGTGACTGGTGAATAGAGGGCTTTCAATGCTCAAATGTTTGGTGTGATAAATATTCAACCATAGTTTCCCTCAAACACCAAAGGTCTGTAATGGACTGAACATAAGAAAAAAGGATGTTTCGGATCCGCCACTTTTAGCCTTTCTTATCTTTAAAAATAAAGAGACTATTTATAGATTGTTCATCCTCTTCTGCAAGGGCTGCTTTGAAGTTGATGTGCAGGCAGTCTCTGCACCCCTCCTCTAATGCAGCTCCCACTGGGCAGGTGTTCTTCCCCACTGGGCTCCAGAACCCTGGCCCTTCCCCTGGACCCATCAGGCCCAGGATTAGTAAGAGCATACCTGTCACTAGTCTCTGAGTCCTCACTGTTTTTTGCTGGTTTCCCTAAGGTCTGCCCACACCTCCACAAGTCTCTTCCTTTGAGAAGGAAAAAGATGATGTGTATATTGTCCCTAGGCTATCAATGGACAAATGGCTTTCTTGCTTTTCATTTCACTGATGGTTTACTTTATGTGTTCATCAATGATATCTGGCCTGCATCACAATTCTGCATCTCAAGGGAAGGTTCCTTGGTGATAGGGCTCTGATGCCTGTACCAGGGTCTGGAGCTTTTTCAGTGGCCAGGAGCAACATCACCCATGAGTTCTCAGGGCCACATGGAAATAGCTGTTTCAGAAAAGACCTTCTGTAAAGGTGGCTTAATCTCTTTCTAAATAGACCCCTCCAGGACTTTTTATTTTAACATTGATATAAGCTTATAAGATCTAAATAGCCTAATTAAAATCAGGCGTAAGTCTCCCTGTGACATCCCCTCCCGGGGAATACAATAGGAGACAGTTGTGAAGTTAATGCCATTGACTCTAAGAGATGTTAGAGGCCTTAAATGTAGGCAAAAGGAAGAGGGAGTCCTGCCTGGCCTTGCTTTTGTTGAAACATCCATTGATTCTCTTGCAGCTCAGGAATATGCTTGGTTTTGAGGTTGCAGGCACCAACTCTTAGCACTTGCAAGTCCTGGGAAAATTTCATAATTTCTCTGGGTTTCTGATTCCTCTTCTGCAAAATAGGATTTGTATGAGGATCAGCTAATGAAATACCATGTGAAGACCTGACACTGGGCCAAGCACAAAGTAGCATCTCAGATAAATTGCATCTATAGTTGTGAATACAGTTGAAATAGCACAATACGTCAGACTTTCAGAAGATCTTAAAGATCTTCTGCATCTCTTTGTTTCTTACAATTTTCTCTTGCATATTAATAATACCCGTGAGTCCTTGTCTCGGAGGGAAGTTGCATTAGCATCTACAGCTGAGTTTGTCTGATTGTGGTGTTCACAGCTCTGACATCTGTTAGGCTTCTAAGACTGCAGAATCTGGGGTCTTACCCCAGGTTTCAAGAATGTGGGGTCCAGGACTCTGCAATTTAACTCGCACTGTGGGTATCACATGTGAAAGTTCGAGGACTTCTGCTCTATATGCAATGGGTTTTTTAATTAATTGGTGATTTTTTTTTCTAAAGGCAGAATCAGAGAAGGGGGCCCATGGTGCTTTTAGCTGGTGAGGATTATCTTATGATAGCTGGAGGAGGTCCCCCTGCCCTAGCCCCTGGCTGCTGGTTGGAGTGTGCTAACCATCCTCACATTCCCAAGAAAAGAGACTCTCCTCCCTAGAAAATATGTCCAAACAGCCAGGAGCCCACCCTAGATCTGTCTGTACTGTCAACATTTCAGAACATTTTAGAAATTTTTGAATTCTATAATACATTCTCCTTAGCATATTTTGAGCTTTATACTACATCAGCAAATTCTTCTCAATAAGAGAAGCAAAGCTGAGGACTGAGTAAAAGTGAGTCCCCCTCCAAATGATCAATCTAAAACTTTTAAGTGCATAACAGGAGCACCCCTTACTGTTGCTTATCGAAAGCCAAAGTGCCAGGAGACCTCCTGACTTACATTTGGGTACCAGTCAGGAAGCACAATAGTTTTGGTATTTTGTGGAGTTCCTTTTCCTTCTTTCCTTCCTTATTTGTTCTTCATTCACATTTATCGCAAAATGCTGTGTGCACCATAGTCTAAATATTAGGAAGTAAATGTTGTCTGAGGCCATTTCAAGCTAGCACACCCATGCATACCCAGCTTCTGCGTGTCTCCTCAGCCTTGATCCCTGTTTGCCGATCTCTTGCTTCCAACTAATGAGGAACAAGCAGCATTCTCTTTCAGTTCTCTGTTTAACTGTCCTTGTCAAACTGATTGAATCACACTCAATACAAGAGGGTCTTTGTGATCAGAGCCACCAGGAATTAAGGGCCCTATTTTTTTTAAAGGATCTAATCTATAATTAACATAAACAAAAATAAAAACATTTTATTTACTTATTGACAGTCCTGTTGCTATTTGCCAAGGTAGCTCTGTAAATAACCTTTATGTTATTTCCTAATGGCTAAGAATAACATTGTGAGGGAAGATGAGTATTATCTTGGGACTTCTAGGATGCAGAACAGCATGAAGAGTACCCCAAGTTGGTCCTTGAGCTGTATTATTCTACTGGTTCATAAAATCTTTTCTGGGGGTGACTCTGGAATGATTGCTCCTTAATCAGCTCTGCTTTTTTGCCGCTAAAAAAGAAAAACTGAATGTGGTTAGGTCATAGAGGAGCCGTGCCTACATCTAGTGATGAGCTTTACAACACAGCTGATAATGCCAGAGTTTCCCATCTCACAAGAGCCTGTGAGAAAGAAGCAGATCCATTTATCTCAGGCATTTGTTCTCACCACATGTATTTATCTGATGACAAAAGGGGCCAGGAGAGAAGGATGGATAACTCATTCAATATTCAATGAATCATTCATTCAACAAATATCCACTCTATTGGGGGAGCACCCATTCTAAGACAGGCTCCGCGCAAGGCACAAGGGTTAGAGTGATGGACAAGGTATATTTCAGCTCTCAAGAAGCTCACAGGCTAAGGGGTAGATGGACCAACTATCACAGTGAAGTGTGAGCAGAGAGTGATCAAGATGCGATAGGAGTGAAGGAAGGAAACACCCAGCAAGGCCTGAGGCAGCTCAGAGGATCAGCCAAATACTGAACACAGAACTCCAGACTCAGTTCCACGGCAGGTCAGTAAGGTTACTTTGTAGTCAACGGAGAGCATCCTTAGCATGGTCATTTGAGTGGCTGGGGAAGAAAGAGTTGCCTGTTGCTCCTGTAAGCCCTACCTCTTTGCTCAACTTGATGGAAAATTACAGCTTACTTGGTGGAGATCATTTCTCCCTGACATGGGAAATCGTGTTCCTGTGAATCACTCCACACCCCACAGCCACTATTTTTCATCGCATATGAGCTATTATTTCCAGCTGGGTGTTGACAAGACAAAACTGTTCCCTAATGCTTAAGTAATAGAGTGGAAAATAGTTGACAAAATATGAAAAGGTTGATTTTGATTATACATATGATCTCTTCTTTTAAGAACAAAATGTACTTCAGCAAGCATGAATCATTCCTTACAGGGCTGTGAAGTGATTTATGTATATTTAGATGGTTATTTAATTGGTTAGTTTTAAAATAATAACTTTATTGTTTTTTTGCATGCATATTATAAAAACTCAAGATACATACAAAAAAAATCAATGCATTACTCAAATCCCACTACCAACTAGTATTAATATACGATGGGCACCAATTCAGACATCTTTCTGTCTATAACTGAGTGAAGGAATGGATGAATAGACAAAAATAATTTTATAAGAATGTCATGTTATGTTTCTCTTAAAAATAAAAATACTAAATTTAGTTTTACATGATCTTAATAGGAGACAAAAGAAACTAAAATGAAAATAAAGGAAATGCTAAAAATCATGGAACTAATTCATATTAATTCATTGAATCTACATACACAAAAACTCAATTAAATATTGACTATTAGTATCTCCATTTTACAGATGAGGAGACTGAGGCACAAAAAAGGTTAGTTAAGTAACTTGCCTAAATTTCAGAGCTAGAAAGTGGCAAAGCCAGGATTCAAATTTAGGCAGTTTGACTTCATAGTCTGTGGCCTTGAACGCTTTCTTCAAGAAGGTTCATGGGTGCTGTATTCCCTGAGCACTATTACATTTGCAAATGCTTTCCACGTTGCCTTTACACATGGATGAAAATTTGACCAAATAAAAATATTCCAGGTAACGGTTCTTTTCCTGTGTTAGCTATTTCCATAGTGTTCTCTGTCATTGGGAGATGATGGGGAGGAATCTGCAGCCCCCTTAATATTTTTCCCCTTTTGTTTTTTCTGTTGGATGGCCAAATAATTCTTTATCTTAGAGACTGATTAGCTTCATCACAGTATGACACAATGTTGTTGATTCTAAATCAAGTTTGCCTAGGACACAGTTTGATCTTTCAAGTGTGTATTAGTCTGTTCTTGCAATACTATAAGGAACTATTGAGACTAGACTATAATTTATAAAGAAAAGAGGTTTAATTGGCTCACAGTTCTGCAGGGTGTACAGGAAGCACGGCTAGGGAGACCTCAGGAAACTTACAATCATGGCAGAAGGCAAAGGGGAAGCAGGTACATCCTAGAAGGCCAGAGCAGGGGAAAGAGAGAGAGGGGGAAGGTGCTACACACTTTTAAACAACCAAATCTCATGAGAACTCTATCACTTGTCACAAGAACAGCATTAAGCGGATGGTGCTAAACCATTAGAAACCTCCTCTGTGATCCAATCACCTCCTACCAGGCCCCACCTCCAGCACTGGAGATTACATTTCAACATGAGATTTGGGCAGGGACACAGATTCGAACCTTGTCAAAGTGCTAATTCAGTTCTACCATCACTTGAGGAAAATTCCTGTATTAGGTTTTTCAATATTTTTCCTGTTTTATTTGTTGGGTTCTTATCAGTAATATCAAATATTCTTACATTGAATTATCTTTGAGTGTCTTAATTAGTAGCTAATTCTTTTTTCCTCTGTATTTGCTGTGATCTCAAGTGATGTGATTAACATGATTTTTAGTTATATTTACTATCTCTAAGTTACTGAGAATTTTATTTTGTTCCTATAGTTCTTTGGTATCCTGTTCCATCTCACTTTGTTGTTTTATCATCTTATTTTGATCTTTCACTTTATTTAACTTGTGTTCTTAGTAAGTTCTTATATAGCGTAATGCACTTACAAGGAATCTTCTTGCTGTTTTGGTTTTGGGTTCCTCCCAGACAGGATTTTTCATATATTTTTAACATACATTCTTTTCTTAGAATATTTTATTGAGATTGTGTGATTTATTTTCATCTTATGCCTGATATGGACAATTCTGAGTGACTGTGTATTGCTTCGATGGAATACAATGTGGGTGAATTTTCCTTGTCATCCCCCTGCCTTATATAGACTCTTTATCTTCCCTACTCTGACCCAATAAAGGGTTGCATCTTATTTCCAGTCCCCTTCTCTGTATCCTGAAAAGGTGGGGATAAGCAAGAATAGCTCAGCCAGGCCTGAGTACAGTCTTTGCTTAGAGCCCAGTTCCACTCCCTTTTGAGATGAAGCTAACTTTTTACTGGTGCCCCCACTCAATCTAGCCAAGCATACAGTCCACTCTTCTAGATCTCAGCTTGTTCCTGTAGCTCAACATATTGACCTGGTAGTCCTTGCTGCCTCCAACAAAGTCCCCAGGGTCAAGCAGTGAGAGTTCTTTTCTCAAGGACTTTTCCGGGAATTTTCCCAGAACTGTTTACTTACTCCTTCAATCTGTTTCTCTTGAAGCTGGAGAGCATTGGTGAGAGTCATCAGGGTTCCATTAACTGGCCATCCTTCCTCTAAAGGGCTTCGCTTTGGGAAAAGGGAAGAGAGGGGGCTGTGAGGTCAGGAGCCAACAGCATCTTCTATTTCATTTTGCGGCTGCTCCTTCTTGACACTTACGGCGTAAAGTTGTTCCTCCTTCCTTGTTTATTTGGTGCTGGGAAATCAATCAATTAACCTCTCACTCACTCATGCTACTTTCCAAGCATTTTATTAGATGGTAGGGAAAAAGAGATTCTATGATTAATACTACATTTTGTCATTCTTCTTGGGATTTTTGAAACAGAAGAAATTTTCTGCCCAGCTTACTTTATGTCTTAAAAAGTGAGGTAAAATTCACGTAGTAGTCATCATTTTGACCATTTTCAAGTGTCTATCTGGCAGCATTTAGTACATTCACATTGTTCTGTGCCCATCACCTCTATCTAGTTCCAAAGAGTTTTCATCAACCGAGGGAAAGCTCTGTACCCACTGAGCAGTCACTCCCCTTCCCCGCCTCCCCACCAATCTGTTTTCTGTTTCTATTGATTTGACTATTCCGGCTACTTCATACAAATGGAACCATGCAATATGCGACCATTTTTTTAGCCTGGCTTCTTCTGTTCAGCATAATGTTTTCAAGGTCGTCAGTATTGTAGCATATTTCAGAACTTCATTCCTTCTGTGGCCCAATAATAAAGACTAATTCTATGAATATAATACATTTTGCTCATTTAGACATGCATTGATGAACATTTGTATTGTTTTCATCTTTTGGCTATTTTGGACAGTGCTGCTATAAATGTGTGTGTAGTGTACAACTTTATGTTTGAATACTTGTTTTCAGTTCTTTTGGATATATACCCAGGAGTGGAATTACTGGGTATAAAAACTGCATGTGGTAATTCTCTGTTTAACTTTTTGAGAAACTATCAAGTGTTTTTCCATGGTATTGACACCATTTTCCATTTCTACCAAGGGCTCCAATTTCTCTACCTCTTTGTCAGCACTTGTTATTTTCCTTTATTATTATGATTACATTATCCAGTTCACTTTTTAATGATTTTGTTTTTAATATAATTAGACTAACATCCTGGCAAGGATTTGTCAAACCTTGTCCCATATTTACCTCAGTATTTCCCATATTGGTTGTTCGGTTAGCCTGAGCAAAGCCATTTGTCATGCTTTACACAGACATTTGTTGACTAAATCACTAAATATTTATTGAGTACCTACTGCATGCCAGATTCTGACTAGACACTGGGGATAAAGGAGTGAGGGACGCAGGGTCACCTTCAAGTTGCTCATTAAAGAACAGAAGAGACAGACATTTATTAGTTTCCTGTCACTGCCATAACAAATTACCACAAATCTAGTAGCTTAAAACAACATAAATGTACTACCTTCAAGTCCTCTAGGTTAGAAGTTCCACATAGGCCTCATGGGGCTAAAAATCAGCATGTCGGCGGGGCTGTTTTCCTTTCCAGACACCTTGGGAAAGAATCCGTTTCCTTGGCTTTTCCAGCTTCCAGGGGTTGCCTACTTCCTTTGACCCATGGGCCCTTTCTTCACCTGCAAAGTCAGCACTGAAGCTCCTTTCCATCGTCACATCCCTTTCCCTTACCACAGCTAAGGAAAGTTCTCCCCTTTCAAGGACTCATGTGATTAGGTTGAGACATTTGAAAAATCCAGGATCATCTCCCCTTCTCATGTATAGTAACGTATACTGGGATATGTTTCAGAATATTCTATTACAGGGTCTAGCAATTAGGGACGAGGGTGTGTACATCTTTGCGGAGCATTATTCTGCCTAGCATAGACATGTAAACAAATAATAACAATAAAAAAAGGCCAACATTGATTAAGAGATTACTGTGTGCCTGACACCCCTCTAAGAGTTTTACTTGGATTAACTCATTTAGGTTCCTACAATATTTCTATGAAATAGAATTTCTATGAAACAGAACAGATTACTACTTGGATTCATAGCTGCGGAGGACGCTGAAGTACAACTAAGTAAAATGACTTGTCTAAGGCCCCGCAACTGGTCAATAGCAGAGCAAGAATTTTAACCCAGCAATCTAGCTCTAGAGCCTGTGCAGTTGAAATGAGGTCCTCTACCTAATATGATTGGGAACCCTTGCCCTACAGTGTGGAGTCTTTCCTAATCAGGGTCTCTCCGTAGGTCCTGGCTGGCCCTCCCGCTCCCTCAGGGGTGGCTGTGCACCAGTGAGGGAGGTGGTTCCGTGAGCTACACGCCAGGGCCAAGTTAGGCTTGGGGCTCCCACCAAGGACAGCCAGGAGCCCTTAAAATTTTGTGAGTTCTGACATGTTTGTTGTCTTCATGTCTAGCCATCGATTGAGAAAACATATAATGGCAAAAAGGCACATTAAATATTGACATTCATTTATTAATGTAGCTCTTATTGATCAGCATATTCATACTTCTAAAATAAGGCAAGGTAAGTCTACAATCTCTTATCCACAATCTTGAATTTCACGAAGCACTGAAAACAGGATTTTTTTGGTAAGTTTGTCACAAACTAACTTTTTGGGACAAAACCTGACCTGAACTAACATGAAGCTATTTATAGTCTTTCTTTATCCCATTAGTCGTGAGCATTCCCGTATTTAACTGCAGAACTTTTCATGTGTTGGATTATAGGGTACTGCTCAGACTCCACTGGGGATATTATTAATATATGGTGTATATATATTTACATATCCTATTACCTTTCTAAAACCAGAACTATCTGACTTCCAAAACACATTTGTCCCCAAGGTTTGAAATAAATACTTGTGGACCTGTAGAAGGTATATGCGTAAGACATGTTATTTGTCTAGTCTATAATCAGTGCTTAGTGTACACACAAATTCATTGACACCTTGCAATAAGTTCCCTCATGGGCACAACAAGCTTCCTGGCCTACTTTGCAGTTTTACCTAGGGTCTTTTGTCCTAATTTAAAATGCCTGACTACCTAATCCAGGAACTGCCTCAACTCCTAAAGGCTAGTTTCCCTCTGTTTAAAATAAATACTATATGACTCCGATGCATTTAAAGGAAACATTTCAATATAATAAGAAGCTACCATGCTGCAACTACAGAATAACAAAAATTGGCTTATAATCACCATGTGGAATTATAGAGTAGAGTGGACCCCTGCAAATTGTTTATTACTGCATGCCTTAAACAGCGACAGAGTCGAACTCCCTGGCGTGGAAGGCTCTGATCCTATGAAACTCTGAGCCTGTGGAGCATGGCAGAGAGAAGGAGGACTGGCTTGAGGAACACAGATTCTGGATTCTAATTCTGCCTCTGCCATCGCATGCTGAGTAATGGTTCAGGGATCACTTTGCCATTCTGGGCCTCTATTTCTTCACTTAGGGAAGGAAGGGAAATGGGTTTGATTAACTCTGCAGTGCTAGATCCTGCAATTCTAAGGAGCACCCTTTGGAGGGCAGATATGCATGCAGAAACACAAATTCTAACAGCATTCCAGACCCTCATTTTTAACATAAGTCAGCTGCCTGTAGAATGAAATGTATGTTTTATATAGATAAAGTTTAAAATTTATACCAACTAATACTACATGCTCATTTATATGCATGTTATAGCTCATAACTAACCAAAGGAATCAACAGTTTATCAAATGTTTATCTGAGGCCAGTGAGTGGACAACTCCTTCTTGCTTTTTCTAGGACTGTTGTTGAGAAGTCATCAAGGGTCAGAGTTATCCCCAGTGATGAGCTTATTAATTCAGTACTTGCTATGCATTGAACACTGTGCTTGGGAGAGGAGAAGGAGCGGAGGTGTTGCATTTATTGGCTTGGGGTACTAAGTAGCTATGTAGATATTACAGAATAATAGTAGCTGCTCTCCCCCTAGGTCTGATAATGATGGAAGGAGTTGTTGATTGGCATGGTAGTTGATTCCCACTGCTTTTTGATGTATCACCAATAATTAAGGTATAATACTGATGGCAAGGGGCAGGGGATTATTCTGGAATCAGGTTTTGTTTGTTTTGCAATCAGAATACTGATTTTAAACTGACCATCTGAATGTAGAAAAGCATCTCATTAAAATTGTCTCTACCTAAAGCAAGGGGCTTTACTCAGGAATTTCAGCACTAACCATCAGACCCAATTGGTCATGCAAGCTCAGGGCCTCTCAGCAAGCTGGGGGCAGCTGGGCTGTGGCCTCCTTGGCACTCTCTGTGCCCTGCCTAGAATGAGCAGAGGACATCGGCTGCCCCTGAACATGATTCATGGACAACACTAGGGCCCTCTGCACCCCCTCTGCAGCTGCAGAGGGACAATCGGGCACTGGTTTCAGCCACATCTGGTCAACAGGCCTCCCTATGAAATTTGCCCATTCAGAGAAACACATGGCAGGTGAGGCAGGCTGAGTTTTTGAGCCACATGGCTCTCTCGGCTCTCTGAACCTTATGATGACTGGCAAATGGGGACTTGGACATGTGCTGTGGAATGAGAGTCTACTGAGCAGAAGAGCTGCCTGCCACGGCCCTTGCGGGGAGCCCTGGCTGCTGCCTCACCTACTCTCACCTTTCCCACTTTCTGATTTCTCAGGTAGATGGACAGTACAGTTGGCTCCTGGTAGCAGCCCTTTCTTGCTAAAAATCCATTCCTGGGTCCTGCGCTAGAATTACCCATGAAGGTCAGGGACTGAGTGGATTTGAGAAATTAGCACAGGGTACATCTGAAGCTTGCTGGTATTTTGTTTGTTGAGAAACACTTTCAGTCCTCACTCCTAGGATCTGGTTCTTTTCTGCTCCCTGGGGACCAGGCAGAGGCAGCTCTCTGGTCTAGGCTGTAACAGCTCCACTGTAGGCCTGGTTAATCCTCTAACTGTTACTATCACCCAAGACTGTTAACTTCTCTCGCTTTTCTCTTTTTCCTTGTTTCCGGCCCCTTCCTCCCTCAGACACCCAAGATTCTCCTTTCGTTCTCTTCTTTTTCTGCCCCAAGGGTGAGGCATTCGCTGGAGGACTCAATCACTTCCTGGGAGGTTTGGGTGACTTGAGATGTTCTTCATCTGAGGAAGATTTACATTTGAAAAGAGATCCAGGAAGAATGGCACTGCCTACCGCTGAGGAATAAACCAAAACCAGTGACATTTCAGGCTCCTGAGATGGGCCAAAGAGAAATTACCTTCAGATTGGAGCTGCCATCTCTTAAATCAAACCACAGAGACAGGGCCTCCTTCTCTAAACATAAGCCTGTACTGGTTCATCTGCAAAGTGGGCTTGAAAAACTGGGAATGAAGCCCAGGCTCTTTCTGCTCTTAGGCTGAACTGGATTGCAGTGGCTGGCGGAGGGCTTGGAGGGCAGGTGTTCTTGTGGACCTTTGCCCCCTCTTCTTTCCCAGACATTCTCCTCCATTGGTTCCCTCTGAGAGGAGTGTGGGAGCACGTACGCCTTCTGCCATGGCCACTGCAAACCTGGATCATTGCTCATGCTGGGCTGCAGTGGAGAGAGGGAGTGACACAGGATGCTGTGGGGATACTGCGCAGGAGGAAGAAAGGCAATAGAAACGGTTATCAGTAAACTCCGTGCATTCCCAACCCTTGCCCACTGGCCCAGATGTTGAACTAAGTGGGTAATCAGACATAACACAAAAGGGTGGGTGGGGGTGTCTACTGAGCTGCTTTTAAAACTGAATCTGGCTCCTCCCCTTCCCCCCATGTAACAGAGACCCCTCTGGGTGACCTGCTTTGACTGGAGAGGCAGCCATCGGCAATCCAGGGAGGCAGTGTGTCCATGTGGAACTCTCTTAACACGGCCGCATGCAGAGCAAGGAGGAGGACCAGGAGCCATCTGCCTTATCCTCCAGAAACCCACTTGCTGTGTCTGTACCCAGCTTGTTACAGAAACGGCAGGTCATTTTCCTCACCCAGCATCCCACAGGGGCTGGAGCTGCAGGAGGAGCTGAGGGGAAGGGGCAGGCAACGCCCTCCCGCGGGCTGTCAGGAGCGGAGGGCAGACTTCTGCGGGGTGTTTTTGATGGTTTGTTTTCTACATGATTCTTCCCCCTCTATCAGTCATTCTCTTTGTTAAAGGGAGTTATTTTCTGGGCTGGATTTATTGGCTATATCTACAATCTATTTTCTCTAAAGGTGTTGTGGCAGATTCCCACTCTTACATTCTATCCTGGGGTGTAAAGAGATCTGAAACGGACAAGGAAATGGAAGAAATTTTAAACCCAACAGAAAACTAAGCAGAATTATACAGGACAGCCAGGTTCTCTCTGAGTCAGATCATTCCTGCTACTGGTGCGGCTCCTTGGCATAAAGAAGTATTTCTCAAATCCATTCCCCTCACAATTCTGCAAAAAAACTAATGAGCGAGACTCTCTTATGGGTTAAAAATGTTGTTTGTTTTTTTTTTAATCTTCCCCATTTCCTTAGTGTAACGGGTTAAGCCCATTTATGGGAAATCCCAGCCATGTGTATATCCAAGAGGCAAATTCTAGATTTGTGGGATCCCACCCATTTATGCAGTAATCCCTTTTGTGTTTGGCCCTGGAGATGTGATGTGATGGTGGATTGGATATGACGGATTTTTGTTCAGCCACCCCATCGAATTGTGAACATCCCGAAAGTAGCTATAACAAAAACCTCCAAATCTGTCCGTTTCTCTCCATTTTTACTGACACCACCTCCATCAGAGCCACCATTATCTTTTATTCAGGTTACTATATGGCCTCCTGTTGTACATTAGTTAGTATATAGGAATCTTTCCACAGATTTCCATGGCATCTAAAATGAAATCTGAGCTCCCTGACATGGCTCTTGTTCAGGCCTTTGTTTTTTTCCTATCCTACTCTCATGTCACTAGTTGTGTTCCAGTTTCATGGAAGACAATATTTCCACAGACTGGGAGGGAGAGGATGGTTTAGGAATGATTCAAGCATATTACTTTTATTATGCACCTTATTTCTATTGTAATAGATAATGAAATAATTGTGCAACTCACCATGATGTAGAATCAGTGGGAGCCCCGAGCTTGTTTTCCTACAACTAGATGGTCCCATCTGGAGGTGATGGGAGACAGTGACAGATCATCAGGCATTAGATTCTCATAAGGAGCACACAACCTAGATCCCTCGCATGCACAGTTCACAATAGGGTTCATGCTGCTATGAAAGTCTAATGCCGCTGCTGGTCTGACAGAAGGCAGAGTTCAGGCAGTAATGTGAGCGATCGGGAGTGGCTATAAATACAGATAAAGCTTCACTCGTTTGCCCGCTGCTCACCTACTTCTGTGCAGCCTGGTTCCTAACAGACCATGGACCAATACTAGTCCATGGGGTGGGGGACCCCTTCTCTATTGCAGTGGGGTTTTTTTTTTCTCTTTTTTCTTAAATATCCTCTAATAGAATTTTGAAAAACTAATGTATCCCTTATCTTAATTCACTTTGTCTGGCTATAACAGAATACTCTCAACTGGGTGATTTCTAAAGAACAGAAATGTATTATCTCACAGCTCTGGAGGCTGAGAAGCCCAAGATCAAGGTGCTAGCATATGATAAATAGAAGGATGAATGTTGTCTCCTCACATGGCAGAAGAGTGAAAGAGAGCAAACCCCTCCCAAAAGCTCTTTTTAGAGCAGCAATAATCTATCTATGAAGTCAGAGCCCTCATGACCTAAAACATCTCCCAAAAGGCTACACCTCCCAGCGCTGCTGCCCCGAGGAGTAAGTTTCCAACGCATGAGCTGGGGGGAGACACATTCAGATCATAACACCCTTCAACACATTATAACTTAATATTTAAATTCTTCATTTGTAAGTTTAAATATTTGCAAAGGATGTTATCTTTTGCATTATTATTTTAAATGCTGGCTTAAAAAAAATCATGTCACCCTTACATTTGTCTAATTGAACTAAAATACTATTTTGGTGCTCATCCTTTTTTAAAGTATGTGGATGTGATCTTCCCTTACAGTTCCAAGTTTTACATCATTCTTATTTCTCTTTGAACTCATATTTTTATTATATTTTGCCCATAGAATTTTATGTTAGTAATAACTTTTAGGCAATAAAATATCAATATATTATAAATCTTGTTAAATAATTGTTAAAAGTCAAATTTTATCAAAACACAGCTTGCAATGAGATAAATGAGGCTTCTTTTTTCAACTAGTTGATGAATCTATGGATTAACTTTACTTTTTGCTAGAATAAGACAGTTTCAGAAACAATTTTACTTTCACTTACTGTGTTTTAAAATATAATTGCTGAGATATTTTCTTCACATATAGATATTTATGTATTGCATATTATGGAATGTATCTATGGAAGGCAAATGTCCATGTTTTAGAGATACAACTCAATTCTTTAAACCCTTTCTGATTTTCATTCCACAAATAACAAAGTTATTCTTTCATCATAAATTATTTTAATGTCTGAGAGCTGACGACTCCATCAAGTCCTCCTTTAATGTTATTGAAAGCAAAGAGTTGAAACCATCCAACTTACCAAATAATTTGGTATCCACTTACTAGAGTCATCTGCTTTCTCAAATGCCGAGACATACACTAAAAGGTTTCTACCAAAACTTATCAAATGACTATCTTTGTTTTACTGTATAATTTCATTTACCGAAAGAACAAAAAAGAAAGGAGAACTAACTCACTGGTACTGATGAGGATGGTGGTTCACCTTGGAGGGTGGGTAATGATTGGAAGGGATCACAAAGAAGGCTTCCGAACTGCTGACCTTGTTCCATCTTCTGACCTGGCTGTTATTACACAGGTGTGTCCAGGTTGTGGGAATTCATTGAGCTGTATGCTTGCAATCTGTGCCCTTTTTTAAAGCTTTTATTTGAAGTTCAGAAGTACATGTGCAGCTTTGTCACATAGGCAAATGTGTGTCATGGGAGTTTGTTGTACAGTTTATTTTGTCACCCAGGTATTAGGCCTAGTACCCATTCGCTATTTTTTCTGATCCTCTCCCTCCTCCCACCCTCTGTCCTCTGAGAAGCCCTAGTGTATGTTTTTCCCCTCTTTGTGTCCATGTGTTTCCATCATTTAGCTCCCACTTATAAGTGAGAAAAGCATTCCTTTTTCTCCACAACTTCTCCAGCATCTGTCTACCTTGGGCTGCAGACTGAGCCCTAATTCTCCTCTACAACAGATCCAGACAGTTTGGGTTGACGAACAAGCGAGAACAAGTAAGAATCTGTTCCTGCATTAGTTTGCTGAGGATCACGGCCTCCAGCTCATCCATGTCCCTGCAAAGGACATAATCTCCTTCCTTTTTATGGCTGCGTAGTATTCTGTGGTGTATATGTACTGCAGTTTCTTTATCTATCTATCATTGATGGGCATTTAAGTTGATTCCATGTTTTTGCTATTGTGAATAATGCTGCAGTGAACACATATGTGCATGTGTCTTTATAATAAAATGATTTATATTCCTTTGGGTATATACCCAGTAATGGAATTGCTGGGTCGAATGGTATTTCTGTCTTTAGGTCTTTCAGGGATGTCCACACTATCTTCCACAATGGTTGAACTAATTTACACTCCCACCAACAGTATAAGAGCATTCCTTTTGTCCACAACCTAGCCAGCATCTGTTATTTTTTGACTTTTTCATAATAGCCATTCTGACTGGTGTGAGATTGTATCTCATTGTGGTTTTGATTTCATTTCTCTAATGATCAGTGACACTGAGCTTTTTTTTAATATGATCATTTGCAGCATGTATGAAATGACTATCATTTGTACAGTCTACTCATTCACCAAAGGGTACCTTGTTTAACCCAATACACACAAAAGATTAGGAAAATCAAATTGTTGCTTATTTCACTAGGCCTTTTCTAATATTTATATTTCTTATTAAATGCCTTAGTATTATCAGATGTTTTAAATATTTTTAATTCAACTTAACAGATACACATTTACCTCATTGATTAATGGAAAATGCCTGCCATATAAAAGGTCCTCATTGTCAAACCAGTCAGCCAAATCAGGCTTACTTTCTGTCAGACATATCTAGCTTCATTTATTAATCCAAATAAATGTGTTGAGACATACCTCTATGATAGTCACCTCTATTGAAAAAAATCCCTCCATCTCAAAAAAAAAAAAAAAGAAAGAAAAAGAAAAACATCCTGCCCCCATTACTCCTTTTCAGAAGTCACAAGGATCTCCCTCAGCAGGAAATGTTTCTTCAGCAATATGTGAATTATAGAAAATTCAAGGTCCTTAAAAAAAAAAAACAGTGTACTCTATGCAGCCATGAAAAAGAATGAGATTATGTGCTTTACAGGAACACGGATGGAGCTGGGTGTGGTGGCTCAAGCCTGTAATCCCAGAACTTTGGGAGGCCAAGGCAGGCGGAGCACCTGAGGTCAGGAATTCGAGACCAGCCTGACCAACATGGAGAAACCCCATCTCTACTAAAAAAAAAACACACAAAAATAGTTGGGCGTGGTGGCACATGCCTGTAATCCCAGCTACTTGGGAGGCTTAGGCAGGAGAATCACTTGAACCCGAGAGGCGGAGGTTGTGGTGAGCCAAGATCGTGCCATTGCACTCCAGCCTGGGCTAAAAGAGAGAAACTCCGTTTCAAAAAAAAAAAAGAGAGGCCAGGCATGGTGGTTCACACCTGTAATCCCCGGCATTTTGGGAGGCCAAGGAGGTGGATCACCTGAGATCAGGAGTTCAAGACCAGGTTGGCCAACATGGTGAAACTCTGTCTCTGCTAAAAACACAAAAATTAGCTGGGTGTTGTGGTGGGCGCTTGCAATCCCAGCTACTCAGGAGGCTGAGGCAGGAGAATCACCTGAACCCAGGAGTTGGAGGTTGCAGTGAGCCGAGATTGCGCCACCACTGCACTCCAGCCTAGAAACAGAGCGAGACTCAGTCTCAAAAAAGAAAAGAAAAAAAGGAACATTGATGGAACTGGAGGCCATTGTGCTTGGGAACAGAAAACCAAATACTGCATGTTCTCACTTATAAGTGGGAGCTAAATGATGAGAACACATGGACACAAAGAGGGGAGCAACAGACACTCGGGTTTATCACAAGGTAGAGGGTGGGAGAAGGAAGAGAATCAGAAAAAAATAAGAAGTACTAGGCTTAGTATCTGGGTGATGAAATAATCCATACAGCAAACCCCTATGACATGAGTTTACCTACATAACAAACCTGCACATGGACTCCTGAATTTGGAATAAAAGCTAAAAAAAAAAAAAAAAAGTAGAGGCCCTGCACAGTGGTTAACTCCTGTAATCCCAGCACTTTAGGAGTTTGAAGTGGGCAGATCCCTTGAGCCCTGGAGTTAGAGACCTGTTTGGGCAACATGGAGAAACCCCATCTCTACAAAAAATACAAAAATTAGCCAGGCATGGTGGTGCACACCAGTAATCCCAGCTACGCCAGAGGCTGAGGTGGGAGAATCACTTGAGCCTGGGAGATTCAGGCTGCAGTGAGCTGAAGTCGCACCACTGCACTCCAGCCTGTGCAACAGAGTAAGACCCTGTCTTGAAACAAAAAAAAAAAAAACAAAGACAGTAAAAAAAAGTAGTGTATTTCTACTTGTCCCTGTGTTTGGAGCCACAGAGTTTTTGCCATCCTGGGCAATGCACTGTGGCATGATTTGAGATAGGTGAGAGACACTTGCTTTTCTCTAGTGAAGTCGAAGGGAGACTATTCAAGGGAATGTGGAAGGGAGAAACAGTCTCGTTTTCAGGTCACCTCTACTCAGTTTAGAAGAAGTACATATGAAAGTTGAGGAACTGGAAATACAGTCCCTTAAATCTAAACATGCCTGTATCTCTTGGAAAGTGTTCATGTACCTCCAGATTTGAAGACCAAGGCCCTGTTGCTTTCCGGAGTGGTCTACCTTGGGCTGCAGACTGAGCCAAAATCCTCCCCTGTGATAGATCCAGACAGCTTGGGATGATAGGGAACCACCAAAGCTTGCCCCCATCCATCCTTCTCTGGACGTGCCTCTCTTCTCACCATGTCCAGAATATGAGCAGTGGCCACAGGACAGGGACTGCTGTGGGACCAGCTACTGCTGCATACTTTGGGTTTGGGAGCAATCATTCTATTCACTGAGATGGCTCCATCTTCTTGGAATGGGTACACTGAGGAGTGTGCTGACCTCCTGGTGTCTGTATTTTCAGCTCAATATCAGACCAAGAGACTTTCTAATTTTATGTCCATGACTAAGTCTGAATGAGTCAAAGCAGTTTGTTTCAGTAAATGAAAACTTTACCTAGAAACTAAGTCAAAGTAGGATACAAAATAGAAATGAGATTTTTCATTTATTTATCCATTGGTTTGTTAACAGTACAGCTTCAATATGCCAAACATTTTGCACAATTACACTTAATCCTCTCAATAACCCTGCAAGGAAGCTACTATTGCTCCTATCATATAGCTGAGGAAACAGAGGCTCAGTCAGAATGGGTATCTTGCCCTGTGTCTCACAGTTAGCCAAGGCTAGACTCAGACCCACAAAGCCTTGCAGTCTCCACCACGCCCTGCTGCCTCTGCATCCTTTGCCCACCATGGCCACCACACACACACAGGAAATGCAGCTGCATCAATAATAAGCAGTTCATGCATCTTTCTCTTCGGCATTCTATGCCAATTATTTAGACTTATGAGTCATGTCCCAATTAACTATAGAAATTGAATAGCATAGAGAAATTCAAATTGCATGTAATCCCCAAATCTCATTTTGGCAAACGATCTCAGCTTCCCATTTTATAAGAACTTTTAAAAGAGTTTCTAACAAGTGATGGTATTTGACAGATTCTATTTTCACCACCTTGCTTTTCCATCCCTACCGTTGGGTAGTGATAGTAGCATGCAGAAGGGATATTTGAAAGCTAAATAGCAGGAAGAAAGAGAGAGGAGAATCCAAGGATTTAAATTACATCTGCATAAGATGTAAGATGGCTATTGTGATGTTAGTCCTCACTTTGTAACTTTGGGTTAACACCAATTTTAAATTATCTCCTTGGTTAAAATGTACCATCGAATGCATTGATGATATCCACGAGGCCTAAATCACACTGCTGAGCGTTAACTGAGTTCTGGTGCACAGTCAGAGACTGCAACAGACGCCTCTGGTACCCACCTGCTCCTTCCCCATCATTCCCCCAGTCCATCTCTGACTTTAGCTGTAGCTGCAGCGGACTGCCCTGAGTAATGCCAGACTTATTCTGTCATTGTCCATCTCAAATCAAGGTCTCATGAGCCTTTCTGCAAGCCAGTACTGAGCAGGGTTCTCTGATGCCAGGGAGTACTCAGCCCACACAAGTGCACAGCCCAAGAGTGGGGAGCTGCTGTATGTTAACGCCCCTGGGGCAATGTACAACCAACAGGAAAGATGCCAGTGTATCAGAGGGACAATTCTGGGACATATTCCCATGCTTCAGAGGAACAATTCTGGGACATATTTGTACACTTTTCCAGGCCGTGGTATAATCAAGACCCTGTTCCCATAGTGTGACCTCAATAACACACTCATATATTGGATTTTTCTCCTTCCCTGTCTTAATCTGTTTTCTCACTCCTCTTCCTGAGACCACCTCCCAGATAAACAACCTGCTTCCAAGACCCTTAAACTCTGTTTTTGAAAGAATCTAAACTAAGATCTGGAATTACCAGATATTATTTGCAAACGGGCCATTCTCCATGGATGGAGATTAACAAGACAAAAACTAAATAGCAATGCAGATCATTCCAATAAGGCATCCGATTCCTGATTCATAAGCGGGTAAGTCATGAGAGAGAGGGACATGTGCCCAAGGGATGTGTATAAGAGTCTTCAAGGGGGCTTTTCAAACCATACTCTGAAAATTCCGGTTTATCTTTGTGGAGAGTTGCAGAATTCCCTTGCTCTGAAAGAATCACAGCCTCATCAAGTCACTGTCTTGTCACCAATACTGATGAAATGTGTTTTGTGGGGCACAAAAAGAAGGTTGCTGCAATGACAGCTTTTTAAAGACATCATTTTGTAGATGCAATTTGGTACTTTACTCAATAGTCTTAGCTATTTTTAATTGCAGTTTAATTTAACTCTGGCCTTCTTGTCCCCATGCTTGGCTTTTTGGAGCTAAATAAAGAGAAAGCCTGAGCTTTTCTTTCTAGCATTTGTGTTGAACTTGAAAAGTCCTTATCACTCCTCCGGGCCCTCTCTGTTTTCTAAATGAATCAGAGGATAAACATGTCATAGAATTGCATCTCTGCTCTGACAGCATAAGACTCATGACCTGTTTTTCTATTTTGTCCTTTAAAGAAAAGCAAAACTCTCCTTTTCCAGCAACTTTCTATTAAGAATTTGCCAACGAAGAGTAACTTGGAATTTGCATATAATTCCTTTAGCAACACTCTGGAACCCTGCAAAATTTACAACTGCATAAGAGAGTTCCACATAAGAAAAAAAAACTTGCAGAGAATACTATCTTTACTTAGGGAAAAAAAAAATGGACATGACAAATTTAAATGAGGCCTTTTGGCATATAGATTTAAACTGGCTTTATGGTAGCCATACATTTCTAAGCGTTTTAGTTGCAAGCTAGTGGTTGTAAAGAATGCTTAAGCCAGGAATGGTAAAACCCGACACACATGGATGGGCCACCGCAGACTACATTAGTTGATCAAAGCACTGTTTCTCACTGAATCTGAATGCAGTGTCTGTATTCTTAACACAGCAGTCTGGTTGATCAATGTTCTTAAAGTACTGGAAAACACTCGGGGAAGAGAAATACAAAATAATATTAAGGCTACAACCATGAAGAAAACAAAGTCTTTGCCCATGTGGAGCTAGTTCCCAGTGGGTGAAACACAGAATAAATTAATAACCACATATATTTAATATTTGGAGCAGAGTTTTCTAATGACATTCCTGTTCTCTGTTTCTCTCCCAAATTAACAGAATGATGAATTTTATCAGGACACATGGCCTCCCAGCTAAAAAAACACATTTTCCAGCCTCTCCTATAGCTATGTATGGCATAGAACTAAGTTCTGATCAATGAGATGTACGCAGATACACTTTGTAAAAGTATAATCTTTCAGAACTTCCTCCAGCAAGTTGTTTTTTTTTTTTAAAAAAAGGTAGAAAACTCTTCTTTTCTTCCATCCTGCTCCTGAGAAAACTGGATTTTACGGCTAGAGAGACCCAGCAGTTGTCTTGAACATAGAGGAAGAGCACCACATTCTATACTCTGTGTTTGGAAATTCGGGAGAATCTTCAGTTCTCAATAACCATGGAGGCACTCTACTGGTCTGGGGCTGTCCATCTCCATACATTTTTTTATTAAGAAATAAAAACATTTCTTCCTTATTTAAACTACTTTTCAAGTTTCTGTTGTAGCTCAACCTAACTCTAATGGACATTTTAAAAATACATACGCATTCCATACATAATATCGAACTAGACACGTAGGAGTGAAATAGATGTCCAGGAGTGGATATCAATTGATTATAGAAGAGAAGCAGGCCTCAGTGTTCTAAGTGGAACAAACAATTGTAGATTTAGATTTTGACATTTGGCAGTAGTAAACGCATGTATTTTCTTTTTTTTTTTTTTTTTAATTTTTTGCAGTTGTAGATCGTATTTATGGGTAGCATGATTTCTGAAAGTTGCAGTGTTTGCACTGAGTAAATTAATGAATGGTTAAACTGCTATATTAAATTGAAGTATTGTTTTATGTTTTAAAACAGTTTACAGAGCTATAAATTTCCCATTTGCATTGGGTAGTCCAAGGAAACATGTTTCATCTGCATCCTAGCCCTCTTTGTCTTCTTTCATCAAAGCATCGGCACCATTGAAATGCCAGTGCTGCAATCCTATTCTCTTGTTCCTAAAGCACCAAAGCCATCCTTATTTGCATATTAGTTGGCATAAATTTGAATATTAATTTCAATAGGCATTGTCTCTAAATCCAGAAAATAAACACAGCCTGCTGCAATTATACAGATAACTGGTATTTAAGGCTCATGAGTGCCTAAAAGTTTTAAACCTTCTACATTTACACGCAGATTATTCTTACAGATACTCACACAAACTTAATCACACAGTGGTCAAATTACAGGTTGTGAACTTTATAATGAATTTATTCTCTTCATTTATTTCTATGTTTCCAGATGTCAAGTTTCTGGTTTGGAAGATCTGATGATCCCATTTCAGGAATATATTGGTCAGAACCACTTTTTTTTTTTTTTTTTTTTTAGCTACAAATGACAGAAAACTAACCTAAAGCTGCTTTAAAGCTAAACTGAATGTATTGAGTCACTCAACTCAAGTCCCAGGGTTGTCTGCCTTTGGGCACAACTAGTCTCAGGTGCTCAGATGATTTCTCTCTCTCTACCTTTCTGCTCTGCCTAACTCCTCTGGCTTCATTCTCAAGGAGATTTTCTCTATATATGGTAGCCAAGATAGCCCTGCCAATCCCAGTCCTAAGCCTATATTTTTCCTGCACCCTAAGATTTCAGAACAAGAAAGACGCTCTCCTTTATATCAATCCCCAGGAGAAAAAAAAAATTGTTTCTAGCCAACCTTAATCAGATGCCCAGGCTGTATGGCTGACAGCCTTGCCAGAATCACATGCAGTGAGGAATCGATCCCAGAAGGAAATATTGGGAGTGGTCAAAAAATAAAAATAAAATTTTTAAAGAGGAATGAAGGAAAGCATGGTCATTCTTGGCTTTTACTAAACTAAGAATGAATCAACTTTTCACTGGGCTAGAAAATCTGTGTCCCTTCTTAGCAAGTGCAGGAAAACCACTAGGGAAATGCAGTGTACACAAGTGCTTCTCAACTCTTCATGTGCAAACAAATCACCTGCAGTTTTGAAAAATGCGTTATTTCTGATTCGGCAAGTTTGGGGTAGGGCTCAAGATTCTGTAGGTAGCACAAGTTTCCAGGTCATGCTGATTCTTGTGGTTCATGGGCTACACTATGAATGGCAAAGGTAGACCTTCATCACTACTGAAATTCTGTCTGACCCCAAGAGCGCAGCTTTCTGGCTTCCTTTCTTCAAAACTGTTTCACTGTCTTCACTTTGCCACAGCCTGTGGATAAAGCTGTCTTTATTGCCACCATTCGAGGGATAACATGGATAAGGTCCCTGGCTTTTTTTAATCTCCTGGAGTGGTTTTACTGGCTTCTGCTTTGGGTACAAAAGAGTCCCTCGTGGACAAGAGCCTTCTCTGTGACTGGCACCTGTCGAAGCCGATACATTGTGCTGAGCAATTAGGGCTTGTGGTTGTTTGACTGCCTTTCGGTTTGCATTCTCTTAAATTATAGAGAGTTTAGAAAAACTGTACTACTGATAGCACTACTTTCTGGACATACAAAATTACCTGTTTGTATAATTTACGACAAATTCATAAGTCTTACTCAGCACCTGGGTGTTCTTGCTCATTTAGCATGCAGGTGTATGAAAGATGTATAAGACCTTCACTGGGATGCTCTCCAGACATAATACCCATCAGCTGCATCCTGAACAACAAGAGTTTCATCTGGGCTTTCACACAGGGGCATGAGAATGTGAACAAGTGGAACGAAGCATCATTTGGCTGAACACTACACTTCGGTGCCTCCCTCGTTGCTTTTTTGCAGGCACAACCTGACTTCCTCCCCCAGGACTCCCCACAACTGAGCCCACATCCAATTGTCTGCTCATTATCTCTGTGAAGGAACAAGGGGTGAAGAAAAAACCTAGCAGGATTGAGGAAAATCACATCATGTACTTTTCTCCAACATCTTTAATAGGTGGATGACAATGAACTTCAAGGATGGCCCTAATGGGGGAGGAGAATTATTGAATGGTATCCTTGGAAGCAGAGAGAGGCAATCCTACCTTGACCTGGGAGATCTCAGGAGTTTATGGGCTAACTGTATGCAGAAGAGTATATGTAAATTTTATTTGGAGAAGCCATCTCCTTTTTCTCTGCTTTTCTCCCTCTCTGAGATGCTGCCCAAAAAGCAGCCACACTGAGGAAGAAAGCAGGACATGTGAAATTGGGACAACACCAGCCGACTCCCTCGCTGCACCCCACCCCCAGCCCTCCAGTTCAGAGTTGCATGTGCCACCCTCTTGCAAATATCTGTCCTGGAGTCATAGCTCAGTACACAGTGCCTAAGAAGAAGAAAATATCAGGCTAGTCAAGTGTTTGATTGCAGGCACTTACTTGCTTGAGGTACGGGACTCAACTTCCTTTACGCAAAATAAGCCGTTCTCGGGAATCAAAAATTCATACCACATTTTGTGTAAATCTGATGGGAAATTTTGTCTGGGGAAATTCTCGCAACTTAAGATATGCAAATTCACTATTTGATTGTAATGCCAACCCATGATCCAGTGCTACTACCCTGCCTCTTATAAGATGAGAGGCTATAAACACCAGTATATTAAAAATGTATCCACCAAAGTAAAATTAGTGCTCAGGAGATGCTTATTTTTCTAGAATTTTATTTCTCAGATGGATTGGTATAATTTTTAGTGGTACATATTGCCAGCCTATAATAAATATGTAAGCCCATCAAACCTGATAGAAAACTCCATCAGATAATACACTGGGAACTGGAGATTAATTCTATACTAGCCTCAGGGGATGCACCCCGTGACCTAATAGAATGTTTCCAATTCTAATTTCTCTGGTTCTGTGAAATCAATTTTTCTACAAACTATAACCAGTACATGAGTGTTTTGCAAAAACTAATCGTATTGGCATAATAAGCATGTCAAGTTACGGTGAAATGGACATTCTGTTGTTCTTTTATTGAAACTAATGGGCTAGCATTAGAAGGAATAAAATACTGGAAATGATAACAGTTTATGGTTTTGATTTTTTTTTAGCTTTTTAAATTTGATGGTATAGCATATTGGCTCTCAATCTCCTTTTATGAGTATTTGAGTTTGACCCTGTTAAAAAATGACAAAGAAATTGCTAGGAAAAAGCATTTTCTCACTATCTTACCCTCAGCAGTGCAGTCAAGAAATAGCCATGCTATGGCATCTTCATCTGCGAGGTTCATATGTCAGCAGCTGCTGCTGGGAAGGTTCAATGAGAGAGAAGAGTTACGAGGATAAGTCTCCTGCTTTGTAATGTTGACAAATTAGCCGATCTCAGCTCTTCGTCTCAAAAATACTTCTACCCAAGGAGAATCAGATGAAATTGAAGTTGGTAATGCCAACCCAGGATGACCTTGAATGAAATAGATCTGTCTGCTTACCAGGCATGGAGATTACAGTGGGCTCATCAATCAGGAGGCCACCTGTGTCATAGATTTACCTTACTAATTCAAACCTTCCCAGGCATTGGAAGCTAAATCCTGACTGTTAATTATTATTGTTGTTGTTATTTAATGGGATTTGGAAGCCTCTCCCAAACCCGATGGGCTTTCATCTTTGATACTTTCACAATTATGACTGATAAATAATTTGGGGATTATATATTTAATATATAAATATATAGGACTCCCCCATGAGCCTATAAGTTCTATGAAGTTAGAGCTACATTTGGCCTTTCTAACCTTTCAGCTCCAGTTGCTAGCCAGGTGCTCAGTAAGCAGAAGGTACAGTTTGTTCAGTAATAGTTTTCACATGTCTTGACATAATTACTAAAATATACAGTCACTCTCTCAGTAAGTGTGTGTTAGATGGATGAATGGATGAGCCAACACTTGGCCATGTTTTGGAAATGACACTGGGCTTGGCGTCAAAAGAAACTGGATTCAGTCAGAGTTCTGCCCCGTATCAGTTATATGACTTGGATAAGTGACTTAAGTTCTTTTCTTCACAGTGAAATAGGAAAAAGAGAAATATGATGTCTATCACATTGTAACTTCTCAATAAATATTTATTTTCTTTAATTAAGGCAACACTATCCAACACAGGAATAGTTCATTGTATTGCATTTCTCTTTATTGCATATTGCAAATATTGCTTTCTTTTTTTAACAAATTGTAGGTTTATAGCAACACTGCATCAAGCATCTTTCAAGCTTTCCAACATGTACTCTCCTCATGTCTCTGTGCCACATTTTAGTGATTCTTATAATATTTCTAACTTTTTCATTATTATTATATTGGTTATAATGATCTGTGATCAGTCTGTGATGTTACTATTGTAATTGTCTTGGGGTGCCATGAAATATGCTCATATAAGATGGCAAACAATTCATAAATGTCTATGGTCTCACTGCTCCCACTGACTATTTCCCATCTCTCTCCCTTGCCTCTGGCCTCTGTGTTCCCTGAGACACAACAATATTGAAAGTAAGTCAATTAATAACCCTACAACAGCCTCTAAGTGTTCAAGTGAAAGGAATAGTTGCACATCTCTCACCTCAAATCAAAATCTAGAAATGATTAAGCTTAGGGAGGAAGATATATTGAAAGCTGAGACAGGCCAAAAGCTAGGCCTTTTGTGCCAAACAGTTAGCCAAGTTGTGAATGCAAAGGAAATTAAAAGTGCTACTCCAGTGAATACATAAATGATAAGAAAATGAAACAGCCTCATTGCCAATATGGAGAAAGTTTCACTGGTCTGGATAGAAGATCAAACCTTACAACATTCCCTTGATCCAAAGCCTAATCCAGATCAAGACCCTAACTCTTTAATTCCATAAAGGCTGAGAGAGGTTAGGAAGCTGCAGAAGAAAAGTGGGAAGCTAGCAGAGGTTGGCTCATGAGGTTTAAGAAAACAAATGATCTCTCTAATATAAAAGTGCAAGGTGAAAGAGCAAGTGCTGATATACAAGCTGCAGCAAGTTATCCAGAAGATCTAGCTAAGATAATTGATGAAGGTGGCTACACTAAATAACAGATCCTCAATGTAGAGGAAGTAGCCTTTTATAGCAAGATGATGCCATCTAGGACTTTCCTAGCTAGAGAGGAGAAATCAATACCTGATTTCAAAGTTTCAAAGGACAGGCTGACTAGGGGCTAATGCAGCTAGTGACTTAAAGTAGAACAATGCTCATAGACCATTCTGAAAGTCCTAGGGCCCTTAAGAATTATACTAAATCTTCTCTGCTTGTGCTCTGTCAAAAGAACAACAAAGCCTGGACAAGAGCACATCTGTTTACAGCAAGGTTTATTGAATATTTTAAGCCCACTGTTGAGACCTACTGCTCAGAAAAAATATATATCTTTCAAAATATTACTGTTCATTGACAATGCAACTGGACAACCAAGAGCTCTAATAGAGATGTACAAGGAGATTCATGCTGTTTTCATGCTTGCTAACACGACATCCGTTCTACAGCCCGTGGATCAAGAAGTAATTTTAACTTTCATGTCTTATTTAAGAAGGATATTTCATAAGGCTACAGCTACCATAGGACAGTTATTCCACTGATGGATCTGGGCAAAGTAAATTAAAAGCCTTCTGGAAAAGATTCACCATTGTACATGTCATCAAAAACATTCATGATTCATGGGAGGAGGTCAACATATCAACATTAGCAGGCGTTGGGAAAAGTTGATTACACTCTCATGGATGATTTTGAGGGGTTCAAGACTTCAGCAGAGGAAGCAACTGCAGATGCAATGGAAATAGCAAGAGAACTAGATTTAGAAGTGGAGCCTGAAGATGCAACTGAATTACTGCAATCTCATAATAAAACTTGAACAAATGAGGAGTTACTTCTTCAGGATGAGCAAAAAAGGTGAAGATGCTGTGAGCACTGTTGAAATGACAACAGAGGATTTTGAATATTACATAAACTGAATTGATAAAGCAGTGGCAAAATTTGAGAGGATTGACTCCAATTTTGCAAGAAGTTCTACAGTGGTAAAATACTATCAAAGAGCATTGCATGTTATACAGAAATATTTCATGAAAGAGTCAATCAATGCAGCAAACTTCATGTTGTTCTTAATTTAAGAAACTACCACAGCCACCCAAACCTTCAGCAGCCAACTCGCTAGTCAGCAGCCATTAACATTGAGTCAACACCCTCCACCAGCAAAAGAAGATGATCATTAACACATTTTAGCAATGAAATATTTTTAATTAAGGTACATACATTTCTTATATACACTGGGAAGCTAAAAAATTTGTGTGACTCACTTTACTGTGATCTTCGCCTCACTGCAGTGGTCTGGAACCAAATCCACAGTATCTTTGGGGTGTATCTGTACAGCTTGCTGCAATGACAAAAATGTCCAATGTCTGAACTGTCCAGTATGGTAGCCAACAGCCACACGTGGATATTGAGCACTTGAAATGGGACTACGGCCAACCGAAAAACTAAATTTTTTGTTTTATATCATTTTAACTAACCTAAATTTAAATAGTCACATGTTGCTTAGTGGCTACTATTTTGGACAGCATTGGTCTAACAGACTCCATGGGTTTTAGAAGACCCAAATTGGGAAATTGCATAAATGGCAAGTTATATAGAGCTTTCAATAGTTGTTCTGGGATCTTCAGCCTCTAGAATTAATGATATATTTCAGTTCCTTTTGTGAGTCATGTATTCTGGGGCTGATCAGTGTGCATTATTTTAGTAAATTATCACCACTTGGATGATTGTTAACTATTTTAGAACCCAGAACAGTTCTCTAAATACCACCCATCTGATATGAAATGACTTTGCCTTTTCACCCATGAGAGACAGACCTCTGGAGAACCCCTCACCTTGCCTGAAGAACCATAATTTTACAAGACCACTTGGCCTCATTCAAAATTGTGAAGCCACCAAATGCTTTTTTACTTATAACATAAGTAATTCATAATTGCTTGGACTTTTTCCTAGCTTTGGTGAACGATATTTTAAGCAACTTTGGTCAATCTTTTTAAATTTTGGATTTAAATTTAAATATGGGGGGAGATAAATATGTTTTGCTCAATTAAGATGACAGACTCTCACATTAGTCTTTGAGCAATGATTAATTGAGGGGGGAGAAAAATGGCATGGTACATTTTCACTGGAGTCTAGAAAAAATTAAGTGAAATAATTAATTTACCCGGAAAGGGGTCATCATTTAAAAACTCAGATGACTTTTCTCTGTATTTACCTACCATTTAAACTTGTAGTCATGAATCCTTCACTCAAACCACAGCAGGAAATTGCATTGTGAGCTGATTTTTAAAGCATTTTGTATACGTAGTAATACCAGAGCTCATAATCACTGGAGGAATCGAATGCGTACTGGTTACCAAACACTCAGTATTGGAAACTTCAGAATGCTGAAAGGAGACCAAATCTGTATTTTTAATTTGTTTGAATCAGTAGTAAAACTAAGTTTCTCTGAAGATAAAGCAAGTTCTTTTTTCATTACAATAGTATGCAAGAGAAGCAATAATATCTAACTGGGTAGGCTGACAGACCGCTGTTCAAAGACAGTTGAAGTACAATATCTATCATTTTGTCCTTTTTGAGTCACTTTATGAGTTTTCTTCTTTATGGATGCCCAGAACTGGCCTTTCAGAATGTGCCTAGGTGAGAAATTCATTTCTAGTCATTATCGCCACAACTTTAGCTAGAAAACCAGCTCTGTTCCAAATCAGGACAAAGTAAAAGCACAGATTTTTATATAGCCAAATGCAATTTTTAACTGGCTCTCCTTAGAAGCCATTGCCTCTTGTTGCCTGGTTTTTGCTGATGGAAAGCCAAGCCAGGCCACATTATTGGGTAGCTCAGTGCACAGCAACAGTTAATTATTAACTCCAGTGGAGAGTGGTTCATGAGATTACTGTGTATGCAGTTACAACATGATTAACTCTCTGCTCATCAATCCAATTTTTTATCGGAAGCGTTGCTGCAAATATGGCATAAATTTCCTGGGCACAGCATTCAGTTCCACCTTATTATGTGGCACAGCTTCAAAGATATGAGGTTCCATGTCTAATCTTAATTTAATTTTAGAAGAAGTTCTCTCTCTGGCTTTCTACAAGATACATTACATTTCTGATATTTTCCACGATTCTGAGACAAACTAGAAATACATGTGTGAATTGTGGTAGTGAAGAATAACCCTGGATCTAGAATAAAAGTGTAGTCTCAGAAATTTCCTGGCTCTGTTGAGTCTGTGCTGCAACAAAGGCAGCTGGATTCCACAGCACAGTTTACATGTGGGTCTCAGCATTTGCACACCCTCGGAATCTACTATGAAGAGTATCACGCCCATTGCTAGCATCTTGCAAATCCCAGAACCAAGCCACTGGCCTTTCAGGAGAGAACTCAGTGTTCAGAGAAGTCCCTCTCTATTAGAGGAAATAAATAAGTTGATGCCTTTTTAATCTGAGCAGATGCATAGAATTTCCTATGGGGGATTCTCACAAGGATGTTTGTACCTGAATGTTTTTCTGCAAGAGAGAAGGAAGAGGTTGGTGTCCTCCTGGATCAAAAGTAGGGGCTTTTCATTAATTCATGATGAATATCTATGTATCAAATCCATATCCACTTAAAGAGGTGGAAATTACTCTCTTGGTTTATCGGACCAGGCAGAGACGGTGGGTCTCACTGGTTCTTAACAGAGCCTCTACAATGCCATACACAAATTCTTCCAGGACCATGGACATTATTTAGCCTTTCTATTGCCTAGAATCCACACCAGAAAAATTATGTGCAAATGCAAATCATACATTTTCCTGGGATTTATTTGTCAAGTGTTGCTTGGAGAGAATTCCCACAGCATAAAAATTATGCTTGGAGAAAAAAATGGAAGACTCAAAGTGAACCACACTGCTTTTGCAGGAACAAAGCAATATAAAAAATAAAGCCTGCAAAGAACTATTTTCCTCCCCACTGCTACTCTCTTATCAAGGTATCTTCTTTCTGTTTCTTGGCCAGTCTCAATGTGAAATGGCTTCTTAGACCAACACTGCTACAGTTTCTGCCTTTATAGAATTTGAAGATAACTGAAGCTAAAAAACAAGGAGTTTTTTATATAAGTACCAAAAGTCTTTACATAGGTACATATTTGTGAGCATGTGTGCAAATGTGTGCACACATGCACATGTGGAAGCCATGAAGGTTACCTCATGTAACCCTGTTAAGTGAAAATAACATTAAGCACCTCAAATTAAAGCTGCTAATTTGTTCCTCCATGATTTGGGGAAAACTTTACAAAATTATTCAATTGCTCATCTAAAAAAAGAAACATTCAAGAAGAGGCAAGAAAAATATTTAAAAGAATAAAGGAGAACTTGCTATACTCAAGTTTCAAACTTATTATAAAGGTGCAATACATCAAACACTGTGATGGCAGCACCAAGATATACCAATGGAGCATAATGAAAGCATACACCAAAAAATTACATATAGTTTTTGCCGAGAGAGAGAGAAAGAACTCATATGTAGGGGTGTGTGTGTGTGTGTGTGTGTGTGTGTGTGTCATAGTTTATGATAATGTTGGAATTGTGTGATACAGTAGAAAGAGTATGAACTTCAGAATCAGACAAATTCATACCTGGATTTGAATTCCCGTCCTATTACTTCCTATCTGTGCACTCTTGAGCAAGTTAATACTCTTACTGAATATTAATTACCTAAAATGGAATGAGGATGGTGATATGTATCTTTAAAGTGTGAGGATTTGAGAATCAAATGATATCCTACATGTATTCGTCAAGGTTTTTAGTTACAAGTGGCAGAGACATACTCGGACTAATCCGGGCAGATGAGGAATTTATTCAAGGCTCTTGCGTTGCTTACAAAATTTCTGAGAAGGGCGGAGAAACAGTCTGGGGGAAAGGGTAGAACAAGAAAGGCTAGGCAGCAACCAGGACCACAGAAATCCATGCCCCCAAAGAACATATGAGGACTGCCAGCCCCACCACTGAATCCTGGATGTCACTGCTGGCATGGCCACATATGCTCCTGGACAGTAGTTATTGCTGGATCACTCATCAGAATGATGTTGGCTTGGTCCACCCTCTTTGAATCAATAGATCCAGTTGTTAATTCCAGAGAGGGTCTGTTGATTGGTTGTTCCTAACCTAAGTGCAGAGGAGGCTGGGAAAATAAGTTCTTGGCATTTTCAAGTTTTATAGCGAAGGCAGGCTCTCCTTCCCAGCAAGATTCATAAGATAGAGAATTTATCAAATGCAGGAAGGAATTTTAGATTCTGGGTCACCTAGAAAAGGCACAAATCCATTACAAAATATATCAAAGCACCTGACACATAACAGACATTCAGGAAGTGGTGACAATTGATATTTTCACAAATCAGTGGGAGAAAGGAACAATTCATTATTCAACAAATGGTGCTGAGACCATTTGTTATTTGGGACAAAAAAAAAATCTATAATTCACCAAAATAAACTCCAATTGGATCAAAGATTAAAAAGAGATTTTTAATCAAAGATTTAAATCTATAAAAAATAACTTGACCCACTGTGTCCATCAATTCAGACCCCAAATCCACCTGAAAAGGATATTAATTTGAGCTCAGTGGGCTTTCTAATGGTGTCTCTTCCAGTTCTGGAAACACAGGAGAGGTCTACACCCCATCACTTAGAACAGATTCACAAGACCCACTCTTAATTTTGCATCTGACCCCCAGTTGAAACCTTTCTGTTTATTTACTGAAAATAAAATATTAAAAGAGTTTCTCACATGCCTAACTTCTGCAAGTCTTTCTTAGGGTCACTCAACTAGCGTTGCAGACAATGTTACCAAGAGTGCTTGGTGGCTTAGATTCTATGTCTCCACTAAACTGTAGGTTTCAAAGACAAGGGGCTTGTTTTACGTAACTTTTTTTCCTGTTATGCCTGGCATGATGCTTTCAACATAGGAGGCACTCAATCCATGATTATGAAAGAAAACTGAATTTCTGGTTAGCTGTTTCAAAATATCTGTAATGGTTTCAGCTTTGAGCACTAACTCAGATAAAGCACTAATATCTCTGATCCTTAATTTCCTTTCCTTTAGAACAAAAACACTTACATTGCCTTTACTCCCCTAAAACTTCACATAACAAATATTGATCATTTTGGGCTTGATGAAACAATTCATAGGTGACAGCTCTTAAGATCATAGATGGACAGCTTTCTGGAAGGTATACTACTTTTTCTCTTCTCTTATCTATAATCTTTGCTGTTCCCAATTTCTATCTGCCACTCTTATGTCCAGTTCTGAAAAGCTAGTCAAGGATGAGTGAGGCTGACCAAAAAGTTTTCTTTTCTGGCCGTGTTTCTTGGCGGTTACATTTTTCCTCTTAATTTATTGCTTTTCACTACTGTTAGAAGAGTTATGTGATCTGAAACATCAATTTCCTCATGACTCAGGTCCCTCTTGCTTTCTTTTTGTCCATCTAAAAGATCCTAATATTATTTATTTAAAGTTGAGAAAGCATTTTGCGTCTCTCATATGCAAATAATTATGACTGTGTATATTATTATTGTTTCTATTGCCAAAAAAAGGGAAAATTCCATTTCTGATAGATATAGTATTTTTCTCTTTAAATGTTTAGAGAGAGAGAAAAAACCCTTAACCATGATATATCCCTAAATAACACAAGTAAGGGTTTACTGTTCTGAAAAATTCGACTCAGGCTCCAGATCTGAAAAAAGGCCATTTGTCTGGCCTCTCTGATTCATCTCTGGGAATGAAAAGGACCAAAAGTCAGTTCCCTTTGGTACAAACTCTCTTTCATATTTTATTTGCTAATGCACAGCTAATTGCTAAATTAAGAACATGCTTACAAGAAAGGTTAGGAAGTTATTCACTTTAATTCATTAGTAAGTCTGTTTTTGATTGAACTTTTAAATAACTTTTGATAATTAGTACATCTTGGCTTTTGGATTTCAAATCAGATGAAAGAATCAGTTTTCTTTTTGATTTAAAATTATGCCAAATTTAGCCCAGTCAAAAGATTCCAGAATTTCTCCCAGCAAGACTAACCCTTTGGGGAATTTTTTTTTAATTCCCCATATACATACTGACCATATACTCCCATTACCAAACTTTAAGTGATCAAAGTGCTGAACTATATTTGTGATTAATTCAGAGGTTAGCAAACTTTTCCTCTAAAAAGACAGAGGGTAAATATTTCCAGCTTTGCAGCCATATGGTCTCTGTCCCAGCATCTCAACTCTGCCATGATCATGTAAAAGCAGCCATTGATAATACATAAGTGACCCAGTGTGGCTGTGTTCCAATAAAACTTTATTTATAAACACTAAAAATTGAATTGCATATAATTTTTATGTGACATGACATATTATTCTTCTTTTGACTTTTTAAGATGGAAATAGCATAGTTCATGGGTCATATAAAAATAAGTGGTGGGCCAGATGTAGCCAGGGATGAGTTTGCTGACCTCTGCTTTAGGTGAATTGGGGATGGGCTTCTTGAGAAGTTTTCACTAAATAGCGTCGGACATTTATTTCAGAAAAACTTAATCATGCTTTTCTCTGCTCTCACACCACAAAACCAATCAACACGGAAGACTTCTGTGGCCAAATGTGTGGGGTTTTTTTCCCACCACCAAGCAGTGGACACCAGCTGGGTGTCCTCCAAGTGAACTCTGACACTACCTGGAGATAGCTTCAGGTTCCACAGGTTGAAGGCTCACTCACTAAAACCGGCCCCCACCTTTCAGACACCAGTCAAACTTCTGACCCACTGCTTTCAACTTGGGGTTCCCATGACCCCTTCTTAGATTAATTTGCTAGAGGGGCTCACAGAACTCAGGGAAAGAAGCTTACCAGTGTGCTACAAAGGCTATAGCAAAGGATACAGATGAAGAGGTGCACAGGGCAGGCATATGGGAAGTGGGTGGAGCTTCCATGACCTCCCTGTGCACCACCCTCCAGGAACCTCAATGTGTTTGGCTCTCGAGAAGCTCTCCAAACCCAGTCCTTGTGGATTTTTATGGAACCTTCATGATGTCAGCATTCCTTCCCCGGGGTTTGGGGCCGGACCCTCTCTAGAATGAGGGGCTTATAACTGGCAATCATAAAGGGAGGGAAGATTAGAGTCCTGCACTAGGGAAAGTGAAAGGAGAGGAGGAGAAGTTCAGATAGATTCTGTCTTCTGAGGCTTAACATACCCAACATTATAACAAAAACCTGTATCAGGGCTTATGGGAGTTATGGACTGTATTGCTTCTTATAACGAAACTGCTACAAGCAAGACAAGAGGCCAAAAAGACTAAATAAAAGTCTAGCACCTGTGCTATTGGGGGAAAAAAGGAAGGAAGGGAGGGAGGGAGGGAGGAAAGGAGGGAGGAAGGGAGGGAGGGAGATGTTTTTCTAACTTTCCTAACAATTTCCTTACAAAGTCCCTTAACAAAAAGGGTTGAAAAGATAATAATAGAGGCTTGGGCATGAGTCCAAAGCTAAAAATTCAAAATGTCTTTAAGTCTTATTTTATCTTGAAACTTCATGTGATTTTCCCCCATTCTTTCCCCCATTCTTTTAACAATGTCTTTTCATATTTTAAACCATTTGAAATTAGCTTATCACTTATATTCATTAAACTTTTTGCCAAAAACCTTTCAGTAAAAGTGGTGGCCTGCAAAGACACATCCTGTTTACCCTTTCTTTTTAAGTGCTGCCAACACCCTACTGAGTAGCCCAGCTTAGAAACCACAGTGTGACCAGCTTTATTCTCCAAATTGAAAGTCAACAGAACCTCAACTCTGCCTCTGATTTCCAGGGTCAGTTTCACCTATAAAAGTGAGACATAGATAATACTGAAGCATACGCTATATAGGTTCTTTGATGGGACAAAAAAAGTAGCTTGTGTCTGCCATAATTTTATGGAAGCCCCTTGTGCTTATTTCCTTGATGGGAAAGTAATCTTCACACAATAAAATAAGACAATGAATTTGAAAGTGCCTGAAAGAGTCCTGGCTTATAGTAGGCCTTCAATAAATAAACGGAATTCTGATTTAAATCTGAAGTCTAGATAGAAACCTTTACCAATGAGTATGTTCCCAGTGGTTTAGAATGGGGGTGGACAAATTGCAATTCATGGGCCAAACCAAACCAAAGTCTGGGAAGTAGAGAGAGTGAGAGAGATCGCAACAGAAACTGTATGTGGCCCACAAAACCTAGAATATTAGCTGTCTGAGTCTTTACAAAGTTTTCCAACCCTTGGTTTTGGAGCAACCATGAGGGCAAATACCACCTTAGAGATCCAGTCCCTGAAAGAAATCAGGTAGCAGACTAAGACAGCACCAATGAGCGATTTTCACAGCAATGCCGCATAATACCCCATCTCAATTCTCCACGTCTTAAAATAACAGTGTTCATGCATCTGTGGGTCAGCTGGGCTCAGCTGAAGCAGCTCTGCTGATCTTGGCTGACTCGCTCCTGCATCTGTGGGTTGGATGAGGGAGTAACATAGGCTGGGGCAGGCTGGGGAAGGTGGCTCTGCACTGCAAGTCTGTGGGTCTGGATCCCCTTTACTGTCTCATCCTCTTTGGACCAGTGGGCTAGCCAAGACATGCTCTTCTTGTGGAGTGACACAGGCCAAAAAAAGGGTGGAAATACATGACAGCTGTTAGGGGCCTGGACTTGGAACTAACACATTGTCACGTACTTCCCCTGGATGCCACTGGGTCAAAGTAAGCCACATACTGGAGCCCAAAGTGGAGCAGTGGGGAGGTATTCTCTTTCAGTAGAGGAGCCGCCTGGTCATACGGCAAAATTGTGAATAAGGGAGGGTGGAAAACCCGGGTTAATAATGTAAATTTAAACTCAATTCAGTACTTACTGAGCACGAACACAGGCCAAGCATTCTTCTAGGTGCTGGGGATTTGTCAGCAAGCAAGGCTGTTTATCCTCCTTGCCAGAGGAGCTTGATTCTAATGGGATGTGGAGGGGGTTTAATATTCCATGCTACCCCTTCCTGCTCATTTGGCTCAGGTTCACTGTGGGGTGAGTTGTTGGCGTATTTGTTGCTGGCCAGCAGGAATCATCTGGCCTTGACCAGCTTTCTGTCCCCCAGCATTCAGCACTGGGCTTTGGGCAAGGTAAGTGCTCAGTAATGAATGAGTGAGTGAATGAAGCATTTTTTTAATTGCTCCTTTTTAGGAATCACCAAATTCCTGTCAACTCATCTACAGATGGAAAGGAGGAAAACGACAGAAATTCAGATCTCCAGATTAACAGACAATGCAAGGCCGGGATGCAGAGCAAATGACAAGTGACAGTGAAGCTGGATTTAAGAGAATTTGAATCACTTGGGCGAGAAAGCCTGCAGATGGCACATGCTGTTCAGTGTGGGAAAATGGGTCATTGCTCCCAGAGCAATTACCAAAGCCTAAAAGACCTGTGAGAAGAGCAGAGCATGTGTGCTGCAGGCTGGTCAGGGAAAAACTGGGGGAGATTTGTAGGGACTCCCACGCTGTTACGGCAGCACCCACGTGGCTCATGCCCACACAGGATGATGAACCAAGCTCAAGAGAGAGGGCGGTACCCAATGAGGTGCATGGATTCAGCCTTCCCTGGATAGAATGAGGGCAGCCCCACTGCACAGCAGAGAACATTTGTTGAGACGGATCCATGCACATGGTACTGCTGCCGCCACGGTGCTTGAAAGCTAGAGCGTGTGGAAAACCCAGAGCAGTGGCCACAATTGCTCTGTACAGGAAGCTGGACATCTTCACTGCGGCCCCTGCTCTGCTCCCTGAAAAAGGCTTCCTGACCTTAGTTTCTCCATCTGTTAAATGGGTACTGAGATACTTGCCCTGTTTAGGCTACAGGATTTTAATGAGGATTGAGAGAACCAGCAAGTGGGGAAAAAAACCAGAAGCTGTCAGCCCTCAACCAAAATAAGGATGACTCTGGGAAGATGAGTAGGATTTGGTCTCATCTTGAGCAAGCCAATGATGCTCTGGGTTTGGGGAAGGGATGGAAGGTGCGAGGATAAAGAAATCTCCAGGATCATGAAAGAGACTGTTTTCAATGTTGAAAGTAAGATATCCTTCATGTTAGGAAAAAAGTAACTGTGAGAAATGATTTTTCAAAGCTTGAAGAGAGACAGAGGCCTAACGCCTCTCAGGGGGATGAGTATGGAAAATAAGTTACTCTTGAAGGTATTTAATTGAAGCAGAGGGTAAATGAGTCCAAAATGCACTTATGTCCCTTTCAAATGGGAGGGAACAGAGAGCTTAAGAAAAGAGGGAAGGGGCAAGGAGGTAAAGACCAATGTTAAAAACGCAAACATGCTTTTTTCTTCAAAGGACTGTAACCTCAGACATGGGGTTAGTGCATTCAGGCATGTCCCAGCCCGATAATTCCCTTTCTAACTTAGTAGCTATGTTTGCGCAGGCACCCTCCATTGGACAGTGCTCTGCCAGCTTTCCTGGGATTGCGCCTTGTGTAAGTCACCACCTGTCACTACTTTTATTTCAAGCCTACCTCTTCCTCTCCCTGACCTGTGAGATGCTAAGAGGAGGAGGGATGGGGTGTCATGCAATGTGGAAACCACTTTAAACATCCACTGGGCTGATGGCAACAAAATTTATGTAATCCATGAAAGTACGAATTGGGTAATAAAACTGGATAAATCATTTCTCTTTGTAAAGCAAATTCTCACCAACTGCCACCCAGATCATAACATACAGGGAGCACTGCTCTTCACCTGGATGCACCTGCCCCTACCAAAAATGAAGTGCCTTGATGCCTCTGAGGATCATGCAAATGTGGGCATTATTTATACATCTGTGCGATGCATCAAGTATCAGACAGTGTCTCTGGGCATGAGTTACAAGGCTTCTAAAAGCAATGACTCTTTTATAGGGTTTTAGATTATGGTGATTTTCTGTAATATCCTGCCAGTCACATAACAGGCCAAGAGCAATTAACATTAATTAAATGATCCCCATAAAGAGGTTGCCTCGCTGACACATTGATAACCTCTAAATGCACTCAGCCTGCTACATTCTTGAGGGTGTTCCTTCAGCTGCTCCAGGGGCACTGGGCAGGCTCCCGCTGCCCTGGGTGGCTGCACACACACACATGGAACACCACTGCTCCTGCTGCAATGTGCACTAAGAACTATCTGAAGATCATGCTAAAATGAGATTCTGATTTAGGAGGCCACAGATGGCACCTGGGATTCTGCATTTCTAACAAGCTCCTTGATGATGCTGACGCTGCTCATTCCCAGACCACACTTTGAGAAGCAACATTGCACAAAACCCCAGACACAGACCTGGGAGTGGGGGCGGCGGCCTGGGTTGGGTACAGGAGAGCAACTCTGGACGTCCAGCGCATTGCTAATGTGCTAGCCTTTCCACCCTGTTTCTCTTAACCCCTAGGAACTGCCAGTGAAGAGAACCAAGCAAGCAGGACATTGTGCAGATACTGGGATTAATATCAAAGCTGATAAAAACCAGCTTCTGAGAAAAAAAAGGAGTCCAGGAGTAGCTCCACTCGCAGGTCCTCTGTATTTTGCACCCGTCTTTTAGAGAAATCACCCGGAGAAAGCCACACCCCACCATTATGAAGGACTTGGAGTTGGAGCTTTTTCCAAGATGGAAGCGGGGTGCCCAGAAGATGAACCTCTTCAGGGGGGCCAAGAACCCCTGTCACTAGGCACACACTTCTCTGTTTACACCGCGGGGCACGAGGATGGAACTGGATTTAAAGGCTGGCACACGGCCAGTAATGAGAGCCAGGGTAGGGAGCTGGGGACTGTACAGGGTAGGAAATCAGTGTGCAGAGAGAGGGGGCAGGAAGAACGTGAGTAGTGGGTGCGTCAAGAATGGGCAAAGGTCAAACATTTGAAAAATGGCCCGAGAAGCTTTGGCAGGGACTTCATGACTGTGGAGTGGTGACAGCATGAGGAGGTGATGCAAGTGTGCCAGCCAGCAGAAGGAAAGAGCACTCGGTCAGGGCTGGGTTGGGGAATTTAGAGAAAACAGTACAGAGAGAAGTTAGTAAGCCACCAGAGCCCATCTCGGGGAGCAGATGTGAGGTCTGCGGCAGCCCTATAAAATTGTAGACCAATCGGTTGTAAAATTATATCACGATATTATAATGATGCGGCTGCGGAAAGCATCAGTAACAATCAGGAGGGGAAGGTTTCCATTTTAATTCAGTAATGATGTGATGAAGTTAGAAACGTCTCATGAGTCCACAGAAAGGGGTTTGGACACTTTTCTTAAAGTAGCCTTGTAGCAATTTCCTGATCGAAAATAAATTCAAGCATGAAAATATTGAGGAAGGAAAAGGGGAACGTTCACTTTGGTGGATGAGATCTTAGAAAAGGAAGTCACAGGAGAAGTGGGGCAGAAGGCCCAGGGATTTTACACAGATAATTCCTGGGATTCCTCAGAGACTGGAGTCATCTGACCAAGAAATGTGCCCTTGGGTCTGTAGACTTTTTCTTCACTCTGACACCCATCCTCCATGAATTTTCAGTGCAACACAAGCCAAGTTGGCTATTAATAGAGCAAGAACAATTTTATCACGGGATGTGGTTTTTAATTTAAAGAGACGTCAAAGAGTGAGGGGCAGATGGCTGGGCAGGCAGTGCCTCCCAATGACCTTGGTGAGCCCCTGACTCATCCCAAATCTTATAGATCCAGAAATGTGCTCTGACAAATGAACCCTGAGTTGATCAAGCTTTGGTGAAGAAAAGAGAAATGGATAAGCCAGAGGCCTGCTTATTAATTTCTAGTGGATCTATGGGTAGCCTGAGAAATGAGACCAGTTATTAGTTCCAGTGATCATTTCCGGAAAGGTGTTCAACTCAAGGGACTCAATTATATGTCTCAGGATTACTAACACATGGAAGATGCTGAACATTAAAGCTTAAACAAAAAAATAAAGTATTCTCAAAACACTCTTGCCTCATGCCATAGTGAAATAATGACCAATTCTTGTTTATCCCACTCTACCTTCCCATAAATTTAGTGCACTCCACTCTCCTGCAAGCACAGCTTTACTCTAACTGGTTATTTGGTTGGTTTCCTCAGGTTGTCTTAACAAGGTACTACGATTCAGTGGCTTAAAACCAAAAGCGTATTTTCTTCTACAGTCTTGGGGCCAGAAGTCCTAGGTCAAGGTGCCAGCAGGGCCGTGCTCCCTCTGAAACCCACAGGGGAGTTGATCCTTGCCTCTTCCTGGCTTCTTCTGGCTTGCTGGAAACCTTTGGCTTTCCTTGGCTTATGGTTACCAACTCCAGTCTCTGCCTTCATTGTCACATGGCATTCTCCCTGTGCGTCTCAGTGTCTCTTCTCCTCTTATAAGGACACTGGCCACGATGGATTAGAAGTCTATCCTACTTCACTATTTCATCTTTTATCTACATCCATTATCCTCATCTTAACTAATTACACCTGCAACAGCCTTATTTCCAAACAACATCACATTCTGAGGCACTGGGGGTTAGGACTTAAAATTCTGGGGGGGACAAAATTCAACCCATAACAGTTATGCCACAGTGTGGTTCAATTTGCAGGCAGGTGTTGAGATAACCATGGCTCAGTCCAGACCCTGCCTTTAAGGATCCCACACTCTATTGAAAGATAGATATAGATATAGATATAGATATATAGATATACACACATACATACACACACATATATATATACATATATTACACATAATGTAATATATATGTAATGTAATTACACATGTAACGTAACCTCATATATATATATATATAAACTTAGTTGGCAATTTTCCCCTGGCTTCAGGAAAAATCCCAGACCAATGAAACCACAAAAGCCCTGTGTTGGATCCTAGCAGAATCAGTATTTTAACAGTTCCCTGAGTGTAATTATTAATTGTATGTCAACTGGACTTGGCCTTAGGGGACTCAGTTACTTTGTCACACATTATTCTGAGTGTGTCTGTGTGGGTGTTTTGGGGTGAGATTAACATTCAAATATACTGAGTGAAGTAGGCTGCTTTCTCCAAATGTGAGTGAATCTCTTCTAGTTAGCGAAAGACCTGAGTAGAACAAAAAGCCTAATCCTCCCCTGAACAAAAGGGAATTCCTCCTGGCTGACTATCGTCGAGTTAAGATACTGAGTTTTGTTCTTATTTGTCCTAACTTTGGACTTGAACTCAAACATTGGCTCTGTTTGGGTCTTGATCCTTCTGGCCTTTGGATTGGAACTACACCATCAGTTCTCCTGTATCTCCAGCTTGCCTACTTCAGATTTTGGGACTTTTCGGCCTCCATAATTGCATGAGTCAATTCCTTATTATAAATATCTATCCAATATATTTCTGCATATTTACATTCTGTTAGTTCTGTTTTTCCGGAGAACTCTAATATACCAGGTGGTTCTAATATGCAACCAATGTTAAGAACCACTGACCCATAAATCACAGATAAGAGAATGATTAATTCTGTCTGCCGAGGTGACTTCACAAAAGTTATCACATTTGAGGTGGGCCAGAAAAAAAATGAGTATCATCTGCCTTACCAAACAAATAGACACAGAGGAAAGAGTATTAGCAAGAGAAACAAAGAAGAGAGAGTGGGAAGAAGAAAGGAATAATTGGAGATGAAATGGATGGGTTGGGCCTGATTCTGCCTTGCTGCAAATGTCATGGTTAAATAATACAAGGAGCTATTGAAAAGTTACCTGAGGGAGCAATGTACTGTTAGCGTATTTTAGAAAAAAAAATCTGAAAACTGTGTAGATGAGGGGAAGAAGGACTGAAAGTGAGAGGGACTATTAGGACATCAGTGTAAAAGCCTGTTATGGAATCAATGTTTGTGTCTTCCCAAGTGTGTTTGTTGAAGTCCCAACCCCCGATGTGATGAGACTAGGAGGCAGGGCTTTGGAAGATAACTAAGTTTAGCAGGAGTCAAGACAGTGGATGGGGCCCTCATGATGGGATGAATGCCCCTATTAGAAGAGGAAAAAGTACCAGAACATCCTGTCTCCTCCATGTGAGGACACAGCAAGAAGGCAGCTGTCTGCAAGCCAGGAAGAAGGCCTCACCAAGAACCAAGTCTTTCTGCATCTTCATCTTGGACTTCTCAATCTCCAGAACTGTGGAAATAAATGTCTACTGTTTAAACCTACCTCCCATTCTATGGTGTTTTGTTGTAGTGACCTGAGATATGCAACACCCAAGCAAGAGATGGTGTGGTCCTGGACTAGAGAAAAGGTTTATCTGTATGTTTTAGAGCTATATTCAGCAGGATTTTGGTGACTAGGCTTGGGAAATGAGGAGGAGAGGTCGAATATATCTTCAAAATTGTTAACATGGGTGACTGGAAGGATGGTTGTGTTAAGATTGGGAATACAGGAGGAGAAGCAGATTTTGTGGAGAACATAATGAGTTCAGTTTTGGACACTTAACTTTGAGGTGCCGCCGAGTATTTGCTTAGAGGTGTTCAGTCAGCTGATAAAAATATGTGAGTAAAAGCTCCCCGAGGCCTCCCCAGACACTGAGCAGCTGCTAACATATTCTCCCTGTACATCCTGAAAAACCATGAGCAATTAAACTTCTTTTCTTATTAAATTACCCAGTCTCAGGTATTTCTTCATAGCAACAAAAGAACAGCCTAGCACAAGCGTACTTACACAAAGCAAGACAGTATAGCCCACTGCACTCAAGGCTATATGGGATAGCCCATTGCTCCTAAACTTCAAACCTATACAGCATGATACTGTACTGAATACTGCAGGCAATTGCAACATCATGCTAAGTACTGGGGGTCTAGATATATATACCTAAACATGGAAAAGCTACAGTAGGGATACACTATAAAAAATTTAAAATCGTGCACCTGTATAGGGCACTTACACTGTGAATGGAGCTTGCCGGACCGGAAGTTGCTCTGTGAGTCAGTGAGTAAGTGGAGTGAGTGGTGAGTGAGTGTGAAGACCTGGGACGTGGTTGCACACGACAGCAGGCTTTATGAACTCTGCAGACTTAAGCTACATTACCTTTATCTAGAAAACAATCATATATAGCCTTCAATAATAAATTAATCTCAGCTTACTGTAACTTTTTGACTTTGTAAATTTTTTTAAAAAACTTTTCGACTCTTTTGTAATAACACTTAAAACACAAACACATTGTACCAATGTCCAAAACATATTTTTATATCCTATTTTAAAAGCATTTTTCTATTTTTAAAATTATGATTCTTTTTACATTGTAAACTTTTTTGTTAAAAACTGAGATACAAATGCCGGCTAGCTTAGGCCTACACAGAGTCAGTACATGAATATCACTGTCTTCCACCTCCACATTTTGTCCCACTGGAAGGTGACAGCATGGAGCTGTCATCACCTAGGCTAACAATGCCTTCTAGAATAGCTCCTGAAGGAACTGCCTGAGGCTGTTTTGCAGTTAACTTTTTTCTAAGTAGAAGAAGTACACGTTAAAATAACAATTGAAAGTATAGGGTAAATATACAAACCAGTATCATAACTTATTATCATTATCAAGTATTACATAGTGTACATAATTGCATATGCTAGGCTTCCACGTGGCTGGCGGCACAGTAGGTTTGTGTACACCAGAATCACCACAAACACGTGAGTAATGGGTTGTGCTACAACTTTCCCACAGCTACAACCTCACTAGGTTATGGGAACGTTTTAGCTTCATTATAATCTTTCGGGACCACCATCGTATATGTGGTCTGTCACTGACAAAAACGTTATGTAGTACATGACTGTATACTTGTCCCACGGAGGTCAAAGGGGAGGGATTTAAAATATTTGCTGAAAATAATATAATCTAAGATAAAAACAATGATTGATTTTGTCAAGTGTTTCAAAGATGTTCAATAATTAGAGGGAAGGGAGGAGAGGGACAAGGAGGAGAGGAGGAGGGAAGGGGAGACGGGGATAACGTTGACTATCCCTGGGGTAAGTGATGAATAATATAAAACATTATATTTCATTTTAAAACAGTTAGGAATGTATCATAGAGCAGAAGGAAAGGTTAACATAAATTTTAAAGATTAAGAGGAGAAGCCAAGAAAAAGTATTTTCAGGTACCTTTAGAACTAGAGCCCAGCAGCGTGCATCCTTCTCTTCTGCCACCAGGGGCACTGTGCTGGGAAAGTGTGAGCCAGCGCCATCTCTCTGAGAAGATACTCGGAAACCTCAGCTGAAAAAACCACCGCGTGAGCCTAAATACCAACCTAGGAATTTGGAACAATCTTGGTCATCCAGTGACTTTTTTCTTTTTAGAAAAAGGAAGAAAAGGGAAAATTTTGAAGGAAATTTTGGATTTTGCAGAAGTCATGAATCTTACTGGTTCCCAGGATTTATTTCTTTAGAGAGAAATTATTCAGTGGTACAAAACACCTTTTATTTATTTTTTTATACATTTATTTATTATACTTTAAGTTCTGGGGTACATATGCAGAATGTGCAGTTTGTTACACAGGTATACACCTGCCATGGTGGTTTGCTGCATCCATCACCCTGACATCTACATGAGGTATTTCTCCTAATGCTATCCCTCCCCAGCCCCCACCCCCTGTATCCCTGTCCTAGCCCCCCACCCCACAACAGGCCCCAGTGTGTGATGTTCCCCTCCCTGTGTCCATGTGTAAAACACCATTTAACGATAAGCTTATAAAGGAAAAGACACATCCTCCCATTTGGCTGACTGAGAATTCAGGTAAGTGGCACTTTGATCCTCTTATCAAGTCATCCCAGTGATTGATCAGTGGTGACCTAGTATATACTTTGTCTAAAAATATAGCGTATCCTCATTCTCTGAGGCCTGATCATTGAAAATGGCCACTATCATTTCAAGACCTTTTTCTCTACAAAATATGCATGATTCCTTAACTTGTCACTTCTTTAAGAGAAAACCCAGAGCATCCACAAGGCCCCTGTGGAAAGTAGTCATCAGGACCTCAATTTCCTCAATGGGTTGGGCTAGATGATCTCTACGGTTCTGTCTCCAAGGGTCTCAGAGTCTCTAAAAGAATTGCTAGAATTATCTGGAGAACAGGCATAGGTATGGATATTTTTTAAAAAAAAGAATTGCTAGAATCAATGCTCTGCCTCACTTGCTGTGACAGTTCATTACATTCATGGCCTACAATGAAACACCCCTCCTGGTATACACACCTCCTGCACCTCCTGGAAGTCAGGACCTCGTGTACTCCCCTCTGGGTTAGGGCTGTGACTTGCTTTAACCAAGAGAGTACAGTGGAAGTGATGCTGCCCCCGTTTCAGGACTCAGCCTTAATAAGACCTGGCAACTTCTACTTCTGCATTCTTAGGAGCCCTGAGGTGCTATAGAAGATATCCAGCCTCTTTGCTAGAGAGATCATTTGGAGAAGGCCAGGCCCCTGAGTTCTCAAGACAAGAAAGAGAGAGAAAGAGAGCGAGAAAGAGATTAAGGTCCAGCCATGCCAGCATTCCCACTGAGCCTAGGTCACAGCTGTCCAGCTAGCTAAATGCAGTCATAGGAGTGACCATTGGCAAGGCCAGTAGAGAACCTCCCAGTTGAGCTCAGCTCTAATTCTAGAATCATGAGCAAATAAACTGGTTATTGTTTTAGGTCACTAAGTTTTGGGATGGTTTGTTACACAGAAATAGCCAAAAAAGAAATACAAGTATGAATCTATAAAACAGAGGTTGCAAGGATTGTATCATATGTCAAAGGTCTGACCCTTTTCCTTATGAGGATGACAAAAGGTTAGGTATAGCTAATTTACTCCAATGTATAACTGTATTAATTATCTTTTTATCCTGTATTTTTGATGTTTCGATATCTTGGGGCCTTGCTGACCCTGGAGAGACTGCCCCTCCCAGGGACACCCATGCCTAGAGATAATAAACACAGAACTTCCTTTTCAAATGCAGATCAACCAATCTGGAGCCTATACCCCCAACCATCTCACACTCTGGATCACTGTCCACCTGCCTTAATCACCCCAGGGCCAGGAGCCAAGCAACTAGAGACAGCCTCTGTGCCCCAGAGCCACTAAAACCAGCCAATCCTAAGCCTGCTTACTCAGCATGCCTGTTCCTTCACAGAAACCACAAGAAACGCTCTCGCATTTTCCCCCACTCCCTCTGCCTCCTGACTGATCCCAGTGCTTCTCCAGGTGGCCCCCTATTGTGTGGTGTGCCCCACCCCTCGGGATCTGTAAGTGTAACAAACTATCTTTTCAATGGCCGGTTGTTCCCTCATCTGTTAGCCTTGTCATTCCTGAATTATAATAGAATCTACATTTTAAAACGATAACCTGTGAGTGGACAAATCCATAGTCGATGTGACTCTCACAGGTAACCAAGATGGTCGAGGCAGAAGTGAAAAACCAGAACGTCGTGCCACTAAAAATAACAACTATTATTTCTTAATGTTCCCTGTTGATCCTCTAGATAATTCCAGGAGGTGGGTTTTATTGTCCCCAATCATTCAGAAGTGAAAATTAAGGCTTAGATTAAATAATATGCCACTAGCAAGTGGCATAACTGGGATTTCCACCCAGTTTTTCCTCTGACCTAAAACCAGAGCTCTTTTCCTAATCTGTCCCAAGGATCTTTGCTGGGTTTGCCATCGTTGACCAACCCTTCCTATGTGTTACATGCCACCTTCAACTTTTTTGTATGGAATTTTTGAACAAATGAGTTTTATATTTTTAATCACTTTTTTCTGATTATACAGGTAATAATTCTCACTGACAATTTGAAATATAAAGAAGAAATTTTAAATCGCTCATTTAAGCACTCAGAGATAACCACCGTCAACATTTTGGTGTGTGTCTTTCTAGTCTTTCTTCCATGCATATTGTATAGATTTTACAAAACTTAGATTAAACTCACTACCTCTTATAACCTACTTTTAAATCTATCAATAGGTTGTGAGCATTTTACCATGCCATTAAATGTTTTCCTAAGATAGGAACTTTAGTGGCTAAATTTTAGTTTCCCAGTTTATAAATACAAGACCCATTTATGATTCCTCCATTTGTTATCATGTGAATTATTTCTCATATTTTGTTACTGAAAGTGTCTTGATGAACGTCATCATCTGTCCTGATACGTAATTCTTTGTAAGCATCTCTGATTAAAACTTAAGGATAAATTCCTCAATGTAGAATTGCTGACTCAAAGGATATGCACTTTTTTGGTTTTTGTTTGTTTGTTTTGTTTTTAGATAGAGTCACTCTGTCACCCAGGCTGGAGTGCAGTGGCGCAATCTCGGCTCACTGCAACCTCCGCCTCCCAGGTTCAAGCAATTCTCCTGCCTCAGCCTCCTGAGTAGCTGGCATTACAGATGCACACCACCACATCCAGGTAATTTTGGTATTTTCAGTGGAGGCAGGGTTTCACCATGTTGGCCAGGCTGGTAGCAAACTCCTGACCTCAAGTGATCCACCCGCGTCGGCCTCCTAAAGTGCTGGGATTGTAGGTGTGAGCCACTGCACCTGGCCCTGGATATGCACGTTTTTAAGACTCTTGACTTTTGATACTTGTTTGTCAAATTTCCCTTCAAATCTGTGGTACCTGTCTCCACCTATCCAGAGTCCTTTGTTTTTAACATAATATGACTTCCTGCTAGGGGCTGCTTTGTGTGTATTTTTGCATGTGTGTGCATGTATGACTGAAACACACACAGGGTCTTTTCCATGCTCAGTTCAAGCACAGTGTAGTCTTTGATTAATATCTATAGTTGCTAAATAGAGAGGCTTTTTAGACTTGAAATCTCTATTCCAAAAGAGAAACTTGGTTTCTCAAAAGGACTTACTAGCCTGGTAGTGGAGTAACTATTGTTACTCAGTCATACAGAACTATGATACATGACTGCCTATGTTGCTTAAATGACAGTTGTATGTGCATTCCTCCAAGTATATTCAGATTTTGTGTACCGTGCCTATGTACAGTAAGCTCGGAGGGAAGGCCAGTAAGCAATGCATCCCATTTCCATAAAGAAAAGGTGACCGGAAGAGGTGGGATTTTAACTGATTCTAAAGAACTGAAGAGATTCAGAGTTCCAGAATGTCAACTGTATCACTCCCCTGGCATCTATAGCCAAAGGAATACGCTACTTACCTGGTGTGACCTGATGTGTCCCCCAAACTGACTCATGCTCTCAAATATCACTGCCGATACACACTAGCCTTCTGTGTCCTAAATTTTAAGTAGTAACACCTTGGCCTTCAAGCTGAAACTTACCTGTTAAGATGCAAATAGATGAGTCAGAAGGGCTTAGCTGCATTAACAACTTAACTCAAATGAGCTTATCAAACATCAAACAGCTTGAGTTCCCTACAGAGGCCCCAAGAAAAATGAGATCAGAGTACGTGGTATTACTACTCAGTTTCCAAAGTCAAGGTAGAGTGTCAAAGAAGTTTCCTGGATGACTATGGAGAGAAGGACAGTCCTGGTGACAAAAGAGACAACACAGAGTGTCTTTGAGGACCCTGAAGAGAGTTCTCAGTGTGGTTCGGGCAATCGTTGGACGTGTTGGACTGAAATTAGATCCCATTCCCTGCTGATAACCACACTGGTTTGTAGCTTCCATTTCCTGCCAACAACAGAACTTTCAGCAAACAAATTATTCTAGGTGGACAAACCTTCTCTCCTTTTTCCTCCCACAGGTATAGATATAGGTAAGCATCTGAGACAGGCTCTGCATGGACCGGGTCACCTCTGTTAACAAGGCACTGGTTATATCAATGGCAACTCTGAGATGATTTCTCTATGCTGTAGTGTGGCACTAAATATAATAGCCTCTTAACTGGCACATTGTTATCAGTATTATTATGGCTTTCTCTTCATGCCTGTCACTGGATTATGGTAATTTTTTTTAGTCATAGGCTTTAATCGGAGTTGAAGTCTCTGAGTTACTGACAGCTCGGGAGAGTTGTAAATGCTCTAAGATTGACTTCCCACTGTCACAAAATCATAACACAAGCAAAAAGCAGAAGTTCTCTCAAGCCTCTTCATTCCAATTAAAAACAAAGCAACTTTCGAAACAGCAGGCTTCTTTTCCGGACTTCAAAGGAGACGGAGGCAGAAGGCACCAACTTCTCTCCTCGTCCTTCCTCCAAGGTTCAGTGCAAGAAACAATGACCCTGGCAAAAATGATGAGAAGCAGATACTGCAATTTAGCTAATGGTGTCCACAGGAAGCTAGGAATTATTCCTTTGACGAGCTGTGGTACTGAAACAGCATCAGGCCTTGGTGAGTTCTCCTGACCTTGTAGCAGATGCTCACAGACATTGCCTGTGGTCACTCATTTGAATAACCACAGTAGAGCTGGGAAAATGAGTCATGTTAACTATTCCCTTTGGAGGTTATGAAAGAGAGACAGAGGCACCTCTGGCCTTGCCTTCTTGGAACCATAGAAGTTCCCTTCTGACCAAATGTGACCCCCAGCTGGGAGGCATCTAGGATTAGGCCAAGTGTTAGACAGAGATTACTAAATCTCCTTTCTGTCACCATGGAGAAGTTGTATGAGACCACAGTACCAATCTTAGATAAACGCTAGCTACTTTTTCATTTTGCCTTCAGAGTCCTTCTGCTTCTTCCGTTTGCAGCCCTTTTCCCCTTTCTAGTATCATCCTTAGGCCTCCCACGACCAGCATAGACCATTCTGGCATCTAACTTAGGTTAGTCCTTTACATCCATCCAAATCCTTATTTGCCTGAGGTCCTGTTCTCAAGTAATTATCACAGAAAGAGATGACCTGAATATAGGCTAGGTTATGCTGCAGTGATAAATAAACCAAAAATCTCAGTAGCAGAAATGAGAGTTTCTCACTCATTTTGCATATCCACCACAGGTTTCCAAAAGACTCTGCTCCCCAGAGTAACTCAGTAACCCAGGCCACCATCAGTTACCCAGATCACCATCTTAGATGTCACCACCATCATCTCCAAGAGAAGAAAGGAACTAGAGTCTTATTCTGGCAATTAAATGCACTGATTGAGACATTACATTACTTCCACTCACAAGTCATGGGCCAGAATTCATCACATGGCTTCATCCAACCAGAAAGGGGCCAGGAAGTACAATCCTCTTTTGTGCATCAGAAGGCACAGAGCCAGAAATATTTGATAAATTGCATAACTGATAACATGACAATTATTTTGCACTAAGAAAAAAATGAAGATTTGCAGGGTAAAGATTTACCCCTCCTGGTGCTGTTTGCTATTATAGTAAAGCTGTGTTCAGTTCTCTAGTGCTAGGAAGGATCGACCAGATAATGGAAAAAAGAAAAATCTCTCCCCAGTTCAGACCCTATGCTTGCTTTATTTGTTCACAGTTCTCAAGGTGGTTTGCAAGAGTGAATACAAAATTATATAAATGTATGCTGAAGATGAAAATAATAAGGATGAGAATATGTGCCAAACAACTTAAATTTGGTAGGGAGGAGAGAGGCATAGTGGAAGGAGAATAAATTGGAAGCCTAGGCAGAAAACTGAAAGGGATTTTGTGCTTATCTGAGATGATAAAAACAAAGATGGATACGGATAATTTTTTGCTACTAGCTGCTAGCTTTCCGGAAGCATGAAAAAAAAAAAGCCAGGATGAAGATTGCATCAGTCTAAACACAAAGCAGTTCAGGCTTGGAGTAGAGTTTGAAGGAAAGAGACATCTGAGATTATGGTGGAGGAATAATGAATGCAAAGAGGTGATGGCGTGTGGAAGAATGGAGACGTTTGCTGTTCTTGTATCCAGGAGAACTGCTGAGATTTAGTAGGAACGCCCAGCAGTGGCAGCACAAAGTTCAGTTTCAGAAAACAGAATTGGCAGCAGAATCATGTTCTTGTGCCCTAGCAAATGCTATATATGTGCCCAGGGCAAAAACAAGCAAAGGAAGAAGCAAGCCCCACATATGACCAATATTTGAGAACCCATCATCAGGTCCAAAGCAGGAGGGAGGGGAAATCTCAAAGATCTTTGTGTACCTTGTAGCAATTCCAGGGAAATGAGACTGTGAAGTGATCCCACATCCAATCTGTCAGCAAATTCTGCTGGCTTTAGCTTCAGCGTGTAACCAAAAGTAGAATGCACCTTAACACCTCCACCTGCCACTTCTCCCAAGCCATTCTGATCTATTGCCTTGATTTTTACAGTGGCCTAACTACCCTCCTATTTAAATCCTTGTCTCCCAATTGTGTGTCTTCTGTGCAGCAGCCAGAATGATCGTCTTGAAATGTAATTTCTCTGCTTGAAACTCTCTGATGGCTTCCTATTCTTCTCAGGGGATCCCAAGGCCTTCCCTTGACCTAGAAAGCCATCTAGGATCCAGTCCCCCAAATATCCTGGACCCCATTCCCCCATCACTCCCTTTCCACCCACTTGACTCTGCCGCCCCCTCTGCCAAGCCTTCTGTCTCAGGGCTTTTGCACTGGCTGCCTTCTGTGTCCGGGGGGCTCTTCCCCCAGAAATCTGCATCAAGACTGTACCCATGCTTCCTTGGAGTCTCTGCCCAAATACCATTTGATCAGTGAAGTCTTTCTTATCCATTCTATTTAAAAGAACACACTCCCACCCCAGCCCTGAAGGCCCTAATCCTCCTAAACTATCTTTCCCTAGCTGGTTTTGTGTGAAATGGGTTGTCACATGTACTGATTTAGTTGTAGTTATAAGTACTCCAAAAGGGCAGGACGGACCCTGATTTGTTCACTGCTATAACCCCAGCATCTAGAACAGGACCTGCCAACAGTGTGAGCTCAATAACTATGTGTTGATTGAACAGATTGAAATTCATCCCAATCCTCCCACTACAGGGATCTAGTGTCAAAGAGATATTCAAGGAACAGGCATCTCTCTCTCTCTCTCTCTCTCTCTCTCTCTCTCTTTTGTGATACCCTGTGAGGATTCAGGGCCTCTTCCTCCTACCTGATATCAGCTGCCATGGATACAGTTTTCTTAAAGGGTCAAGGATGCGACAGATGCTTTCTATTAGCTTTTATGTCCTCGATAAAATTAACAACAAGCAAACCTTGAGTAATAAAGCTATAATTCTGTCTTGCAATTCTGATTTGATACAGACTGTAAGAGCTTGGCTCTTGAGGCTAAAAGCTGTTTCCAGAACCCTCAATGGAATTATACCTCTGTAATTCATTTGCTGTTATTCATTTTATGTATGTTTACAGATAGAGCCAAAACAATCATACAGCCAGCAAAACTAAAGCAAAGAAGAAAAGATACCTAGTGGTTTTCATTTTTAAATTACAATCATTATGTGAGTTACAATATTTTGCCACACTACAGCACTTCTAGGCTAAATAAGAAATACACTTAACAGCAAGGTAAACATAATAAGATAGCTCTTTAAAAAATGAATATTACCTTGCTCTGTCTTCAGGGATGTTATTTTCAATAGCAATATCAATTCACGAAGAAAAGTCAAGAGAATAATTACGGATGTTTAGCCAATAGGACTGGTATATGTAAACAAGATCAGAAAAAGGTACTGGATAATACCCTTGAAAGGCCTCTAAAGCTATCATCCCACCACAGCCATTTTCAACTACACGACCAAAAAGAATCCAATAAGCGTTCATCATTTATGTCCAAATTTCTAATGAAACAAGCCTCTTGAAAAATAAACAAGTATACAGATGGGCTTGGATAGATCCGGCATTAAATCTACATTTTATGTTTCTTTATTTTATTTCATTTTAAGATAATTTAGGATATTCAAAAGTGATCTGTTAGAAAGAATCACTGGAGAGACAATAACATTTTTCTTGCACCAGACACAAACTAGATAATGATAAGACGTATACACTTTCCTCATCCAATGAACTAAAACTTCATTTGAGAAGGAACATCAAGGACTTAGAAGGTTCTCTTGCGTAGAGTTCTTTCTTCTTGATAAAGGATCTCTCCTGTCACCAAGGGTGCAGTGTATTGGTGCGATCATAGCTCACTACAGCTTTAAACTCCTGGTCTCAAGTGATCCTCCTACCTAAGCCTTCTAAGTAGTTAGGTCTACAGGTGTGTGCCACCATGCCTGGCTAATTTTTTTTTTTTTAATTTTTGTAGAGACAGTCTTGCTATTTTCCCCCGGCTGGTCTCAAACTCCTGGCTTCAAGCAATCCTCCCCTGAACCTCCCAAATCACAGGGATTACAGGCATGAGCCACTATGGGTGACATTGTATGGATTTCCATCTACAGGACACTTGGCTGCCACTTACAGCCTATTTCATATATAGACTGCTGAACAGCCTACAATAGTGTGTGTAAAATTTTACAAATGTTTTTCTTGTTTCAATCAGGCATGACCTTTAAATATATAAAACTGTACATAAGAAAGGTGCCCAAAAGACTTCTGGAAGAATTAAGCAAATTCAATTCACAAATATTTTTGAGTACCTACTAAACGTAAAGCACCTTTCGAGGTACTGAGGATACAATTGTGAACAACATATATTTAAATCTCTTCATGGAGCTTCTATTCTAGTGTATTGGGAACATGGAGAGGAAGCAAAATAAGTAAATGACATATTTTCCAGGTGAGAACTGCTAGGTGCTCTAGAGAAAAATCAAGTGAAGAAGAGCCAGGGAAGGTAGGTCAGGGGTGCAATTCTAAAGAGAAGTACGGGAGACCTTACTGGAAAGGAGACATTTAAGCGAAGACTTGATGAGTGCTAATATCTAGATAAGCTTTCCAAGCAGAGAAAACTGCAAAAGCAAAGATCCTGAGGTGGAAGTGAGCCTGCCATGTGACTGATTGGAGAGCAGCAGATGAGGTCAGAGAGGTCGGGGGACCGTATCCTACAATGACACAGGGCACAAGTGACTTGACATAGCCAATGTTTTCAAAGCATCACTGGCTACTTTGTCTGGAATAGCTGGGGTGGGCTAGAGGGCAAAAATAAAAGCGGGGAGACCGGTCAGAAGGCTTTAGGGTGAATGTAGGTGGGGAAGTTTGGCTGCTACCCTTGGATCAAGGTAGTAGCCAATGAGTGGTTGATACAATACGGTCAGATTCTGGATATATTTTGCAAGTATACAAAATAGGATGGGGACAAAAGGATTAGGACACTTCCAAAGATTCATATGGCCAATTTAGGTAGATATGATCCTCTCCCCACTAGGTCCAGAGCAGTATTATTTACATCATTCACCCACCAAAACTTAACGGGCATCAGTGAAAATCTTTTTTTTTTTAAGAGACCGAGTCTAGTTCTGATGCCCAGGAGGGAATTCAGTGGCATAATGCTAGCTTACTGGGCTCAAGCAATCCTTTCATCTCAGCCTCCTAAGTAGCTGGGACAATAGGCACCTGCCACTACACCCAGTTATTGTTTTTTTTTTATATATTTTTGTAGATACAGGGGCTTTGCTTTGTTGCCCAGGCGGGTCTTGAACTCCTAGGCTCAAGTGATGCTCCCACCTCATCTTCCCAAAGGGCTAGGATTACAGGCATGAGCCACCATCCCTGGTCTATCAGTGAAAATCTTAAAGGATAGCTCAGAAATGTTGACACTTTGGGACAAGTAAGAACCCATGGTAGAATGAAAGGGTTCTTGAGTCAACAGAAGGTGCAATGTGTCTGCTGCTCAATGTGAACACATTGTTAGTGGGGGAGCGTGTCACCCTGTCTCTCCTCTAATCACCCTTCCTCTCGCTGACCCCACATCATTCTGGGAGCTGTGAGCAGTAGAGCCATAGAGCACTATTTCTGTGCTCAACAATTCCCAGCTTACTTGGAGAGGCCTGTGAGACTCCCTCCTCCATCCTTCTTCTGATCCTCTTCCTCTCTGTTTTTCTTTTCCTCCTCTGCCTCTGTCAGATTTCCCTGAAAAACTAAAGGCACCAAGATGCTGTCTCAGGCTCTTGGTGCGACTGGCCTCCATGGAGACTGTGCTTGTGGTTTTTCCTTTGCTCTTGTCTGCAGTCTGACATCACTTTCAATAGTGTCCCTCTCAGGAGTGGCATGGCCCTGTCTTGTACTTTCCTATATTTCTTCTCTTGGCCCCTGGTTAAGGTTAAGCCCCAAACCAAACAGGACCTGGCCTTAAAAACTCCAGGATCACCTCAAGACTATTGACAGTGTGGCCTTCCATGGGACCTTTAACTTAGATGCTCAGTGTGCCATGGACCTGCTCCTCCCAGGCAGAAGGGAGAAGTCAAGCATGTCCTTTCCAGCAGCTGGGCTCCATCTTCCAGGATGCTTGGATCTTTTTCAGCTAACAAACCCTCCCGGCGCCAGAGACCTGCAAAAAAGTGTCATTATTTTGGTTCCTGATAGTTTTAAAAATACAGCTAAGATTTTTACTGGAGATCATGTGAGCCACGGAAACGTGAATTTTACTATTTAGTGTGTAAACCGTGCCTTTTAAGCATATGCTGCAGCAGATGGTAGGTGATATTGTGGTGTGCTTAGTTAGATGGGATCCTTGCTAAAGCTCACCCGTCCCATCTGCATTCTCTAAAGGCCAGGACATCCTGTTACCTGAGCTAAGAAATCCATTAGAACCAAGAAAACATTTAAAATGGTAAATAATAATAATAGGTCTGTGTTGGGTGTGAGCTAATAAAAATGCAGAGCTTCTCCACCTCAAGTGGAAAAAAACCAAGGTAAACCCAGTATCAGCGATTCTTCCAGAAAAGCTGTCACTGTGATCTGTGAGGCACTATCAAGATGAAATTGGAACCAAGTGTACTTTATTCAGGACATCTTTGAGATAAAAAATATAATGCTCCTTTTCTATCTTTGTGACATTGTTCACAAAGATGTGATTTGGCTGTTAAAACCACTTGCCCTGTATCTCAAGGCTAAGGCTGACAATTCAAATAAAAGCCTCTCTCTCTCTCTCTCTCTCTCTCTCTCTCTCTTTGGTTTGTTATCTGAGCTGCAGCTAACTGTCATGGCCATCTACACAGTGGGGCACCTGGGAAGGGGTGAGGCATGTGCCTGGTCTGCCATCACATCCTACCTGACTCCATGTTTCTGACCTCCATTTAGCTTTCTGGAGTTCTGGGAAATTTCTGTTTTGTTTTGTTGGATGACCTCAAAACCAGGTGCAGTGTTAAAAGCCAAACGATGGTGTTTAATTTTTAATAACTTTATTGTACATGCTTTGTAGAAAATTTAGAATACATGCTGGTACAAAAAAGAAAATAGGATCCCATCATTTTAGATTAGCACTGTGAATATTTTAACATATTTCCTTCTGATCTTTTCTCAATTCAACATGTGTGTTTTGTTGGTTATTTTTGTTCATAAAAGGGGTGGGGGTGTTTGAATGAACAATTCTGTGAATTCCTCATTAACAATTTATGACAAACATTTTCCAGCAGCATTTAATTTTCAACAGATGTGGGCACACGACTTTTTCCCATCATCATTAATCTGCGGAGAACACCATTCCAGACGAGTATCTCTGAATTATCATAAATCACTTTAGAATCTTCATTAAAAGAAAAACTGTAGAATGTCTCTCCCTACAAAGATGCAGTGTCACGAAGGCAGAATCTCATTGGAAATACTCAAATTCACTGGCACTTCTGACTAGCTGTAGTAAGCACTGCATTCTTGTTTGCCCAAACTCAAGTCCCCACAGAACCTCAAGTTTGCCTAGTAGCGGGGCCATCGTGGTCGGCAAAGGATCTCCCCCAAGATGCCTTACTTATTACCCCTTCTCACCTAAGGGTGCCTCTGGCTTTCTGCAAAGTGAGTCATCCTTACTAAACCAAAGAGACTATTTCCCTATGAAAAGGCCACTTGCAGATAAATAAATGTGTACATTTCTCTTGGAGACACTAGGTTGTTGAATGAGTATTGAAAGGTATTGAGAATCCATTAGAGACCTGTGGCACTAAGGGGGTGGGGAAAAAGAAGCAGGTTAAATCTGAGAAGAGGAGCACTATAAAGTCACTCGTTGGGATCTAGAGTTGGATAATAGCTATTCAGTCAGCCCCAGTGTTTGATATCCATTGGCTTGTGACATTGTCTTTTAACCATGGCATATTCCCATACATTCTATGGGAAAATTTAAGTGGATTGCAGTGGTCTGAGGAGAAGCAGTTTGGCCTCCTGGAAAGAAATTTCACTTTTGGAAGAACGACGAAAAATGGTGTGCATGTGCAGTGCACTCACTGGTCTTTTTTTCTCTGAGCTGCCTTGCATTAAATTCAGGCCAACTGGAGCACTTGGCTGAGATTTCCATCTGGGAGGTGGGGAGGTTAGGACTAGCCAGGGGCTGCCAGGGTAGCTGTAGTTGTCTGAGACCAATGTTCTCATTGAAATTTTAGATAGAAAGGTGCCTGCTTATTTTATTCTGTTCATAGTCAACATAGACATTGATTTTCAATCATATACAAATTTTTCACCATTTTGACAGGTGGAGGCAGAGAAAAGAAGGTATCTGCATCAGCAGGAGATGAAGAAAACCTATCGTATTAAGTTGTTTTCTTCCCCTTTCCTGGGTTGTGGAAAGGGAGGAAAAAGAGGGGTTCTCAAACTTCATCAGGATGTTTACAAAAAAATCTGTTCTAAGATGCAGCTCAATGATTGCTAATAGAAAAAGTCACACATATGTCAAATCTGTAATAGATTTCTTATTTTAGGCAATCGGCAGCCAGCTATGGCTCTTCCGTCTCTACCTCTGATTGTTTACTTCATTCCCTTCATTACTTTCAGCTACTCCAATAGGTGAATCACAGGCTTCTAAGCAACAGAGTTCATACATTATACTGGGACATGCAACCTGAACTAAACTCATTGATTGTATGGTTAAAAATCCACAATCATGAGCAGCAGTCTCTTAGCCAATTGAGTATACTTTGTTATGCTAGTTTCCATGCTAAAGATAATGTACAATCAAAGTAAAAACTGTCAAAATAAGTTAGGGAAAAAAACTAGAAAACATAGCTTTCTAAAGAAATACAATTGGGCTCAAGACCCAGCACAAAAATTAGAGAAAATAAAACAAAATTTTATTTTTACAGAACAGGTCAGGGTCAAGGGTACTTCCATGAACAATAATAGCCTATAAGCATGGGAATCAACCACTTGTTCTCAGGAAATGTTGCCAGAAGTAGGAAGAAATTCGCAGGTGCTGACATTTTCACTGGGTAACAAATTCTGACCGCCAAGGAGATACATCAAGAAATCTCTAACCTAGAAAAGAAGAAAAGGGAAATCTAGAAGAGAAAGACTCATCTTCAGAAAGAAACCTGAGCAGCTCTTGGAAACCTAGAAAGGGGGAGATGGTTGGGAAACTTTAGGAAAGAAGGAAATCTCAGATTAATCATGCCCATTTGATGTGTGAGAACAGGAGAACTGTAAGAAATGGAGAAGCTGATGAAACAGAACTCCCAACTAATGCATGTAATCAAAGTTGCTTAAAGGAAAATTCATTGAGGGAAATTGCTTGAGACAATAATGTAGGTGCCTCTGCCATTGCCTTGGGAAGAAGGCAGATTTTAAACTACAGCTTGGAACAGTTGTTTTCACTGCATAAAGCCTGCGTCACTGGAAAATTGAGTTCCATAAATTGAGATTATTTTGGTTACATTAAGCTTTACTACCAACTTTCCTGCAGTTTTAGAGGGGTAATTTACTTGAACCATTCAGAAGTCAGGAACAAGTTTGCAAGATAAAAATGAGTCAAAACTTTGAAAATTAATTGAATAAATCCGTTTGATAAGTAGTCAAACAATCAAAAAATACCACTGATTTTGTTTTTTGGAAAAGTAAATGGCTCATCAATTAATAGATTTGAGATTAAATGCAGTCAATTTTCAATTATCAATGCTAATGGAGAAAAGGCAGGAACGAGAAACAAGATCCACAGAGAATCCTGAAGCCTCATTTCCATTTCAATCTTTTTATTTAACTAATTTGAGATTTAAAAGCCTCTCTGTTTCCCTTTGAGTAATTAAATAAACATGTATCAGGGGCCTACTGTGTGCCAGCCCCTCGGCGAGGCATCCAGGAGAAAGTAGCCTGGCCAAGAAGCTGACTGGGACCCAAACAATAACAGGCTTGGCTTCAGTTGTTTACTTTTATCATCTCAGCAAAATGCAGAGCATAAATTAGAATTAATGAAAAGGAAAAATGCCCTTACTAAATAAGGATATCTTTATCTCAATTCTTCTGTAAAATAAAGTTCTTCACTAATTCTTATTCTTTTTTGTATTTTTTTCAGCTCCCTCATTCTTAATCCTGATCTATGTATGAAAAAGAAAATGGCAACTAGGGAAAACTGGAGAAAGGACAGAAACTAGGCAAAAAGCAAAAGAAAAATGTATATAAAATAAGATTTTAAAAAGTAGAGTATAATTTATTTATAAACAACATTAAAGTTGACCCCAATTTTTCCTAGTAGATAAAAAGTTATAAAAATGGATTTATACATGTGAATTTTATGATTGACAAGCCAGAGGCTAATGTGGAGATAATGCAGAAATGAGACAGAAATAATGTCCATTTCAGCAAATAGGAAGAAAGGCAGCTGCAGAGACCAGTAAGCAGGAGAATTTGGTCAATGTTTATTACAGAAGTGACCGAACAAGAATGTCTAGGAAATAAAAAGTAAGTCAAGGCAATTAATGATGAGCTCCTTCTAGAAATCATTTTCTTATTTACTTATTTCATGAATATTGGAGGTATTCCTACCGTGAGACAAGCATCCACAGACCCCATCCAACTCAGTGGTGTCCAATAAATGTTTTTTTTGAACCAAGAAATAAAGGAAGAAAATAAGGAATGAATAAGCCAATACTTCAGAAAGTCCACACATCCTTTTTCTCCTGGAGCCTTCTGCAAGGTGCCTTTCCTTGGCTCCTATTGGACTCCTCACCTACTCATTAATAAGGAATCTGAAATCCCAGTTGTCATGACTTGAAACTCTCATGGGCCATGCCAACCAAGTGAATCTGGTCTACTCATTTTGAGGAATCTGAATAAAGGGAGGCTGCAGAATTTCAAGAAATAAGATTAATGATCTTATGGTTAATTCTATCAGTCATGGGCAAAATGAAACTATAAGCATTAGGTTACGAAATACCACGGAGACAGCAGATGTCTTTGTTAGATAGTGCTAATCTCTTGCAAAGAGATGTGCCCTTCCTTGAGCCTTCATCCTCAGCACCCCACCTTTCTGCTGTAATAAGAAGGCATTATCGATGATATGATCTTGGGCAATGCATTAGTGCTCGCTCAGACATCATGACGCTGGGTGAGATGACATTGCAGGTTTTATGGTAACTCGGTTATCCCAGACTCTCTGATGGTGCAGCACAGCCTCAGGCTAAAGTCAAATCTGTGATGCCAAGGGCTGAGACGAGAGGATGGGGAGGACCACAGGCTGAAGAACATCTCTCAAATGCAGGCCAGTGCCAAAAGCAGGAACAGAATTAGCATGGACTCAATTTGATGACAGAAATCCAAAAGGAATCCTTCCAGAATTCAGCACCTGATCAGTGCTTTGCCAGAAAGTAGGACTTAAGTAATAATAGATTCTTACTTACTGACATGTATGTATGCCTTTAAAATGCCCCAAGTGATTTTAATATATAGCCAAGGTTGAGAACCACTGTCAAGGTATGGGAGAGAAAAGTAATACCTTTTTCCTCACCCATCAGAAGGGGCACGGCTGACAACCCTGTAATGAAAGACAGGTTGACAAGGAAAAAGCATAACAAATTTATTTAACCAAAGTTTTATGTGACACAGGAGCCTTCAGAAATAAAGACCCAAAGACCTAAGGAAAATGTGTATTTTTATGCTACATCTGATGAAAGAAGTGAATAGTTGGGGAAACATGATTAGACAAAAAGGAAGTATGACCTAATGGTGATAAACTTAGGGGAACACAAAAAGCCCTGTGTGTTCAGATTGTTTGCTGTGTCTCTGTAAGACATACCTTCCCCCCAACCCCAGGTATGGGGCAGGACACTTGTTACCTAAAGGCCATTGAAGAGGAGGGAGGTTGGTCTTTTTTGTTTGGTTTGGTTTGAGACAGAGTCTTGCTCTGTTGCCCAGTCTGGAGTGCAGTGGCATGATCTCAGCTCACTGCCAACCTCTACCTCCTGGGTTCAAGTGATTCTCCTGCCTCAGCCTCCCAAGTAGCTGAGATTACAGGCACACACCACCATGCCTGGCTAATTTTTGTATTTTTTTTAGTAGAGACAGGGTTTCCCCATGTTGGCCAGGCTGGTCTCGATCTCCTGACATTGTGATCTGCCCGCCTCGGCCTTCCAAAGTGCTGGGATTACAGGCATGAGCCACCACGCCTGGCTTGTCCTAGGTCTTATAGCTTGCTTTGGGGAGGGGAATTCTAGTTTATATTACCTGCTTATGAGAAGAAAGCAGGGTGAGAGATAGGAAGGCAGAAGATCAGAAGGACCTTCTTGTTTCTGAAGCTCTCCTGTCTTCTTCAGCTCAAAAATACTCAGCATGCCAAGGTGCCATACCTGGGGATATTGCGTTCTGAGTCCCAACTGTAAGGCTTATTGTTGAGCTTAAAATTAGGAAACTGAGGCCAGTATAAGGAAAACTAAATTCCAGTTTATTCAGCTCCCGGGCGAGGTTCTGTGGTCCAGAGAAGGGGCCAGAGAAGTCGCACCTGGCCGTTCTGGGGGTGGGGTTTTATAGGGGGTAAGGGCAATAGATCGGTCAGTGGGGAAACAAAGCATGGGCAACTGCATTGGTCATAGAGAGACTGGACCTGGACTTGGCAAGTTGCCATTGGCAGCTCAGCAGAGGTACCCACAGGTGGGATGGAGCAGGTAACAGATTGACTGGTGAGGAAACAAAGCATGGGCACCTGTATTGGTCAGAGAGAGAGACTGGACCCGGACTTGGCGAGCTGCCATTGGTCAGGCTCTCGGCGGGATTTTTGAATTTTGGGCTGACAGTATGATTTAGTGCTGAGTGTGGGG